>CM035419.1:145312453-145497453 GCA_020310875.1 Ceratopteris richardii
TTAAATGCAACCTTTCTGTACTTGCAATAGTGACTTGGGTATCCATATTTATTTGGCACATTGAGAAGATGGCGCTATTCAATGATGTGTTTGTTTTGACGGATCTCACCTGATAATTTTTTGATGCCTAGAATATCCATATTTGTTTTGACGGATCTCACCTGAGGATCTTAGTGTTCCTCCTAGATTGATGTGTCACTTGAGTACACCATGAGTTTTTGAGATATTTTTTATGATTTTGTGATTAGATCACACTTCATTCAAGATCATGTGTGGATATATGTAATGTAGTGCTCTGTACGTTTCCTTGCCTAATTGTTATCCACTTGTTTCCTACTCTAAGAGTGAGGACATTTTCCATAAGCTTGATCCCTACCAAGTGATCTAAGATCCAATCTTTCCCAAGAACCACATTGCTCCTTAATTCAAGATGTTGGCACACCACGAGGTTGACTCTCATGGTTTGGCCTCCTATATGAAATGATAATAACACTTCTTCATAACATTTGTTTCATGGATGGTATGAAATCAACATCCTAGTAGCTAGCCTACTTCCTCAAGAGTAAAAATGCAACTAGCCTAGAACACCAACCTAAAGCGAGATCACATATCCACCCATCCAAATCAGCCTAGGCCATGGGGTATATGTCCTTGGGCTTATCCATGTCTCTAGCTAAAAGTCCCTCATGTGGACACTTTCTAAAGGACCTTCACATGCCTTCTAATTCCTCAAAGCCTATCACATGCCTTTGAGTTCAAATGTGGATCCTTCTCTCAAGTACACTCCAAGATGGCACTTAGAGAAGCCTCTCTCAAGTCTAAGGTTTCCACACCTTAGGATAAAACAAGATTAAAGCTCACAATCATTCACTTGGGAGATCATACGAATAAATACCCCAACGGTTACAACTAAAGGCTCAACCCAAAGGTTGAAGTATGTGCCAAGGCTAAATGAAGGGCTAAACTAGGGCTAATATATATCATATTCTAACCCTTGTAATCCATACATTAACCATCATCCTCTCTTTAGATTTGTATCCTATAATCAGATAATGTTTACTACCTTCCTCAATCTTAAAGGATAGGAATCATAATCGAAAACCAAATCATTGTCCCTTAGTCCAAAGAGATGTACATGCATGCTATGTACCTATGCAATAGAGGTCTTACCTATCATACCTCTATCTTGAAACGGTTAAGAACTAGATTCATCTTCCACTTTCAAGGTAAATGAGAGTAATATTTAGATGACATTGTTCTTAAATTAATCTTCTATAATCATTTTCAAATATAGATGTACTTTATTTGTATTTTAGAATCAGGAAAAGGTACGAACTTATAAAAGGGGGCCTACATAGTCCTTGTCTAGACAATCTCCATGCCATGAGGAGGACTATTATCTTGTCATTATTCATTCGCAAGTTAGGTGGACTCATGTCCATCGATCCAATTTTCTTGAAACTTACTATTCAAGTATTCTACATGATAGAAAAAAAACCCAATTTTTCAAAGTTCATCTTAAACTAGTGGATCCTTGTCTGGATCATTCTTGATTTTCGTAGATTAAACCATAAAGCATTTTGTTCATCTTCTAGGTCAATCGTTGATCTTTAAGACTTCATAGGTCCTACAACCATGATTTTTAGGAAGTGGAATTAATTGTTAGATCATTCTTCTATGTCACTATCCAAGTTCTTTGTTCATCTTTGATTGGCAAGTTCTTCCAAAAAACATTAGGTACAAAGGTGATCTCATGGAGCTCTAAGAAGCAACCCACTATTGTTCTTTCATCCATAGAGGCTGAGTAGCTGAGAGGTTTATCATTGGTTACATGTGAGCTACTATGGCTTAAGAAGCTACTTGATCTTCTCATTTCTACAATTTAATTTGGTGTGTTGGTGATTGGTGAAGCTCCATACACATTATATAATTTATGAAACATTATACACAATTTTCGAGTTGTCCATGGTACCTTGGATTTTTTTGTTATTACTTTTTTGTTTTAATTTTGGGTTGTTGCCTAACTGAATTAACATTAGCCACAGTAACCTTTGTGAGTTATTCCTTTTGCACTTCTCATTTCGGTAGAATTAGAGAGCCAAATGTGCAACCATGATTTTTCTCTTAATTATAAAGATGTAATTAGTAAATCTAATAGGAAATGCCAATTTAGAACATTTTCAATTCGCTTTATAATGTTTAATATATCTTCTTTAAACATTGCGCATGGGTAAACCCAAGGAATCACTAATATTTTAGTGACGTACTGATGTCAAAAGTGAGGAACCTTCAACTTTTCAAGAAAATTTATGCTCATCATCTATTCTAGGGTTTAGGGGTGCTCATCGTCTATTCCCTCCCAATGTGTCCCTCTAGGGGTGGGGGGCTTTGTTCCAAGTTTTCTCCTTGTGACTAGCTCTTCTAATGGCGCTACAAGACGTTCTGGCCAATAGTTTCTCGCGCTCGACGAACATGCAGGAAGTGTTTGTATCTAGCACGAGGCCCCTGCAACAAGCGAATGCTAATGAAGATGTCCCTGTGTGCTCTGTACCAAGGTTCCAGCAAATTTCCTACTCAGAGGCTACTGCTCAACATAAGTCCTCTCAAGTTTTTTAGTCCTTTTGTCAAGGATCTTCAGGTACTTCTTTGGTCTCTGGTCGATTTGTTGAGGATAAAGGAAAGGGTATAATAGATGATAACCCTCATAGAATCATCCTAGATGACAAGCAAGCATCTGATAGAGATGATGCTCTAGTTATAAACAAAAACTCTTTCATGAACTGGAAGAACCAACTCTGTGAGGGGGTCATCATAGGCCTCTACCATGGACCACGTCCTCCCCAAGAAATAAAAAAAAACTAGATAAAGAAGTGTTGGGAAATTAGGGGTCTATTTGTCAAGAAGATCCAATACCTACCAAATGCTTACTACCTATTTTTCTTTAAGGAGGCCAACAATGCTCTATATGCTATATCTGAAGGGCAATAGCTCATAAAAGGGGTCCTAGTTTCATTATTTAAGTGGTTCCCAAGGTTCAACCCTAGGGAACCCAAGCACACCAAAATACCTATCTAGGTCGAGTTTCTAGAGCTCCCTATTGAGTACTATCCTTGGGTGGAAAGTTTGGGTTGCACGGTTGGGAAGATGCTCGGGCAGAAAGCTAGGCCTAATGAACTTTCAAATAAAGATACTATGCTAGATAGTAGCAACTTGGTTCCCCAAATTCACAATCCCCCCACTGTTCCCCAAGTCCCAAGAAACGTATCCAAAAAAAAGAAAAAAGCTTTTGATCAGAGCATGAATCCTTTTGAGGTTCTTTTGGAAAATGACTTCAACCCTTTTGAGGTTCTTTTGGAAAATGTCTTCAACCCTTTTGAGGAAGGAAAAGGTGAGGAGGAAGTTTCATGTAAGGAAAACATCGAGCCAAATAAAGGTAATGCCTCTATACCCTTGTCAAGTTTCTCTTCTCCTAGCTCTGAAGGAGAAGGCTGGACCATAGTCGAGAAAAAGAGAGTTAAATTCAATACTCCTTCTTGTCTCTCTAATGATGATAGAAGTTTTGATGAGCAATTGAATTTTGTAGATAAGAAGCAAATGGATCAAATGGATGCTAATGAGGTAGTGCATGTTCTCCCCAACACCCAACCAATGTCTCAAACCTCTGGTAAAACCACTGTAAGCAATCCTTAAAGAAAGGATCTGGTAAGAAGCTCATTGTCTGTTTGGAAACCTACTAGAAAAATTAGGAAATAAAGTTTTTGGCCTCTGTTGTGTTGTGTGCTTTCCTTCCTTTTTGCAAGATAGTTCCTCATTGGATTATTGTTTCTTCTATCTCTTCTTATGAATTCCTTTTTTGCTAGGGCTAAGATGTTATCCAACTGGTTTAAAGCTAATGGCATGCTTAGCTTTATCTGTTTACAAGAATTAAAAACTAATAAAAACCCGTTGAGCATTAACCTTAAAACTATCTCTAATGATTTTTTGTGGCATTTCACTAATCATTTTGGTCGGGGTGGGGTAGCCATCGGTATCCTTAACTCCCTCAATGGTTGTGTTGAAAATGTGTATGTTAGTAATAGTCATCAATGGATTGTTGTTAAAATTAGTTTTCCTTTTAACTTTGTGTTGGTCAATGTTTATGCTAGTAACAGTGCTAGTGCTTGGAAACTTTGTTGGGAAGAGTTCTCTCAGATTGATGGTCCTATCATTCTTCTAGGTGACTTTAACATGGTTACCATGCCTCAGGATAGATATGAGTCCAAGGATGAAGTGGTGTCTGGTTTTGGAAAAGTAGCTTGGTTTGACTTATGCTATAAACATGACCTTGTTGACTTATCCCCCCTCACAAGGTTCACTTGGTCTAACAATCACTCTAGGAGTTCCTATGTGGTTGCCAGACTTGATAGGTGTTACTTAAACACTACCTTGCACCAGACCTATTGGAATGTCAACTGTAGGGTTTTCAATGAGCTTCTTTTGCTTGAGCACAAACCTTTGCTTGTCTCTTTACATAGGGGTTGTCCCCACTTTAGGGCTAGCTGGCCCCATCTAGATGGTAAGCTTATTGGCATCCCCATCATCTTGGAAAAAGTTAAGAATATTGCGACTAGTAGCTTTGCCCGTAGCCAGTGTCCCTCTAAGGCTTGGGAGAGGGCAGTCAAGCAGATCCAATCCCTCTTTTCCTATTATACTAAAAGAGCCAAAGCTATCGAATCTTCTACAAGAGAACAAATGGTGAAGGACCTTGAAGTGCTCAAATCCTCCCCTAATTCTAAAGCTTTCTTAGATCTTCAGTGTATGCTCAAGAAGGACCTTTATCTTGAAGCTTGTCAGGATCTGGCCAAATCAAGAGAATTTTGGGTAGGGAGAATAGATAGACCTAATAAGGATATGTATGCTTTGATGAAAAAGAAGAAGATTATGGATTTCATTCCCATGCTTAAGAAGAAAAATGGTGGAACCTCTATCAATATTTAGGAGTGTTTGCAGGAGGCTATTAGCTTCTTTACTTATGTTTTCTCTAATTCTCCCAAGGAAAGGGAGGTGGTTAGAAGTGCAAGAGGTTCCATTGCTCTTAAAAGGAGAAAATCTATTCCTCCTAGCTTGGCTACTCTCTTAGATCTGCCTCTGTCTGTCGGTGAGATTAAAGAAACCATAGGTAAATTGAGACCCTACAAATCTCCTAGTCTTGATGGAATTCTAAATGAGTTTTTTTTATTGTGCTGAAAGATTTTCTCACTCCTTACATTAGCTTGATTTGGAAAGAGTCTACCAGTAAGGGATATCTTCCTTCTTATGTCAATACTGGAGTTATAAGATTGATTCACAAAAAAGGGAATAAAGATGATTTGAACAATTGGAGACTATCACCTGTCTCTCTTCCATCTATAAGATCTTTGCTACCTCTCTTGATAGGAGGATTAGTCCCATCATGGATAAGATTATCTTGCTTGAACAAATAGGTTTTATCAAGGGTAGATTCATCTTAGATACCATTATTATCATTTGGGAGGGTATGGAATGTGCCAATGAGAACAACCAGGATTTCTTCTTTTTGAAAATTAACTTTGATAAAGCTTATGATAGGATTGAGTGGAACTTTATTCTTCAATCTCTTTATCATTAGATATGTAAGAACCCTTTTTGGTAATGCCTTTTCTAGAATTGTGATAAATGGTAATCTATCTAACCCCTTTCCTCTTCAGAGATCTATCAGGCAAGGTTGTCCCCTTGCCCCCCTCTTGTTTGCTATTGCCAGTGACTCCCTAGGTTGGCTCATCAAGGATGTGCTCATGACACAAATTTTTTGATTAATGTTGATGACCAGTCTACCTCTGTTTTTTTGGAGTGCTTGAACACCTTCTGCCTGGCTAGTGGCTCCAAGGTGAACCACTATAAAACTAGTTTCAAGTCTTCCAATAATCACATTCCTCAAGGTGTGTCTGATCTAGGCTATAATATTCTCAGAGATGGTGAGGTTTTTAGACTCTTGGGCATTCCGAAGGAGTTTAAATTCACCTTTGAGCAAAGATGGCAATGGGTCCTAAATAGGTTCAGATCTAAGCTCTTCAACTGGTATAACTGTCAAAGTTCTTTATCTCATAGATCCTTTGTGCTTAAGCGTATATCTTGCCTTCTTTGACTTACTTCCTTTCCTACTCGCTTCCTTCTCATAAGTAGCTTAATCAGGCCATTTGTCTAGCTGAAAGATTCCTATGCACTGGAGACATCCAAATCCAAAAGTGCACCAAAGTCTCTTGGGAGCTTTGTTGTCTCCCCAAAAGTGAGGGTGGTTTAGGTATATTGCGCCCTATTAAAATGGCTGAAAATCTGATTGCTAAGTTGATCCACATATGTGTTTCTTCCATCGATCTTTGGGCTATTCTTTTAAAAAAGAAAACTGATCTATTTTGTTTGCAGGGATACAGGTCTTGGATTGTTTCCAACCTCCAAGACATTTTGATTTCTCCCCAAATCTTCTATCCTATGGGGAGCTCCTTGTCCACTAGGATGTGGAAAGTGTCGATGAAGGTGAAAAGGTTGTTTATACCTGATGTCTCTTTGGTTACCAACAAGAGTTTTTTTTTGTAGGAATCTCCTTGGATGGGGTGGCTTTCTCATTGGAATGGAGATCCCCTAAGTGTTTCAAAGCTGGGTTTTTGTCTTGGAACAATTTTTTGGTTCATGAAAAACTGATGTCTGATAGATTTATTAATGATTTTCCTAATCTCTCTACTAGTTGCAGATAGGTTCTGATGAAGAAGAAAGAGTTGTTGAGCCAAAAGTTGAATAGTTGCTATGAGAAACATATAAAACTTGAAGAGGTTAGTGCTGTCATCCTGCTAAAGTTCAAGAAAAGAAAAGGATCTGTGGAGGGGATCATGGACAAGCTCATCACGCATTGGAATGTGAAGTGGTCCTCATCTCAATTGAGATATAGATTTTAGTGTCTGTGGGCTTTTCTGAAGAGCAATAAGCATTCCATCTTACAATGGTTGATAATCCAAAATGGGCTTTGGATAGGGAGGAGGTTCCAAAAGTTTAAACCTAATGCAGGAGTTTGTATACAATGTGGCAGGGTGGAGGATTTATCCCACCACTTTATGGATTGTTTCATTGCCAAGCGTTTTTGGCATGTCATCAATAAGGTCATTATTTTTAGAAATAGAGGGCCTCTCACTGCTTCGGAAATCTTGCTTGGATGTTGTATGGATCTTGACCTAGTTCTCTGGAACATCTAGAGGGGATCTATTCTGTGGTACATCTGGAGGTGTAGGAATTTAACTATTTTTCACCACAAATGGAGCTTGAAATTTGTACTCTTTAATCTTCATAAAGATTTGTATCACTCGGGCCTTGTCACCATTCAAGCTATTAGAGAGGTGCCAACCAATTGTAATGATAAATATGAGATTATTGTTTCCCACCCTTATTATAGGTGGAAATCTATGTTGTTGTTCTTGTACTCCCTAGAAAGATTTTTTGTGCTTTGTAAACTGTAACCTGCCCTTTTTTATGGTAGGTGGGGTGCATTTCTTGCCCCGTAGACATTGCATAATCCCTCATTAATTTTAAAATTTTCCTTGTTCTCTCAAAAAAAAAAGTGAGGAAACTTAAAAGAAAGAGATTTAACGAATTTCATATTTTGGAGGTGTCCAATAGTGATAGAATAATTAATGCAAGATGCAAACTAAAAATAGAAACAATGATATCAATCTTTAGAGAGTCTCTCTCAGTGATTGTGCGGATTCATCTCTCTCTCTCTCTCTCTTTGTGGGTGAGATTAAAAAACCATCGGTAAATTGAAACCCTATAAATCTCTTGGTATTGATGGGATTCCTCATGAATGTTTCTTGGAACTCAAGGACTTCCTGACCCCATACCTTCTATTGATTTGGGAAGAGGGTTCTAGGAAAGGTGCTCTCTCAGTTCATATAAACATTGGTGTCATTAGACTTATCCACAAAAAGGTCCTAAGGAGGACTTAAACAACTGGAGACCCATTACTTGCCTCAACTCTGTGTATAAAATTTTTGCTTCCACTCTTGCTAGAAGACTTAGCCCCCTTATGGATATTATTGTGCTTCCTATGCAAAAGGGTTTTATAAAAGGGAGGTACATTTTAGATGCCATTATTTCTTCTGGGAAGGTCTTGACTATGCTAGTGAAAGGAACCTATATTACTTCTTCTTCGAAGTAGATTTTGATAAGGCTTATGACATAATAGAGTGAAATTTCATCTTGCAACCCCTCCATGACATTGGGCTAGGGAGAAAATTCATAAAATTTGTTAGCACCCTTTTTGGCAATGCCTGGCCTAGAGCTTTTATGAATGGTCAACTTTCCTCCCCCTTAAGAATTTGTAGATCCATCACGCAAGGTTGTCCTTTGGCTCCAGTTTTGTTTGCATTATCTAGTGATGCTCTCGAGTGTTTGTTGGAACATGAAATGACTAAAGTCAATATCAAAGGCATCCCCATCCCGAAATCTAACAAACAACTTGGTTTGCAGATGTTTGTTGATTGATACTAGTATGTGCACTTTGGCTAATCCTGATGCTGCTGCTTGTCTTTAGGAATGATTGAAAAATTTGTGCTTAGCTAGTGGATCTCATATTAATCATTCCAAAAGTGCATTTAGGTCATCTAATCATTTGATACCTATCTGTATTGCTAGAAATGGATGTCTTATATTGCACGGACATGTCATTTTAAGGCTTTTGGGTATTCCCATGGGCTTTAATGTCTCAATGCAACAAAGATTGGAATGGATATTTGACAAATTCAGAGAAAAGGTATTCAGATGGTAAAATGTCTAGTCTTCTCTATCGTAGATGCCTTGTTTGGTCTATTATTTGTCCTCCTAAATGCCATCCAAAAGACGACTTAGCTAGGTGATAGCTCTTGCTAGAAGGTTCTTATGGGGTGGAAATGAGCAGATTTTTAAAGTCCTTAGGGTTGCTTGACACATCTGTTGTGTTCCCAAAAAAGAGGAAGGTCTTGGTATTATCAACCCAATCAAAATGGCTCAAAATATTTTCTACGAAGTGGATTTTGAGATGCATTAACTCTACTAATATCTGGTGCTTTTTAAAAAGGGATACTCATAAGTTTTTTGTCAAAAACTATAAATCGTGGAATAATAATCATCTATGGGACATTGTTGCCTCCCCCCAAACTCTTTGTCCTATTGGGACTGTTTTATCCTACAGATTCTGGAGAACTTGGATGAAGTTTAAAGCTTTTTACTCTCCTAATAATGATTTTAAAATTAATTTGAACTTCTTTCTTTAGGAGTCACCTTGGCATGGGTGGTTAACTCTTTGACACAATAGAAGTCTTGCCGTAAAGGAATGTTTCAAATATGGAATCAACAACTGGAGTTGGTTTCTTCAAACAAGTGAGACCATTACTGATGATCATGTCATTGAACTGACAAACTTGTCCTCTTCCTATGTGGAGGTGATTTTGGACCTCACAAATATTTTGAAGGAAAAGATGGAGTGCAGGACTACTAACCTCTCATAGAAAGATGTTGCCATGGACATGTGAAATAATTTTAAACAAAATAGAGGCTCCATTTGCAGCATTGTTCACAAACTCAATGCCAGATGGAAGTGCAATTGGTATGCCTACCAGTAGAGATATAAATTTAATGCCATATGGGCCTTCCCCTACCACATCAAGCATTCCTATTTAGAATGGCTTATTCTTCACAATGCGATGAGGATTGGGAGCAAGTATAGGAAGATTAATGCTAATAATGGTAATTATGCAATGTGTAGCAAGGAAGAGTATTGCCCCCACTTATTTGTTAATTGTTGGCATGCCAAGATTTTTTGGCAATTATTGGAACATATCCTAAAGTTCAAGAAGCTCCCTGAGCTGGGGACCAATGAAATCATTTTAGGATGTTGCAAGAAGTTGGACCACGTGTTATGGAATATCTGGAGAGGACTCATCCTCTGGCACATTTGGTTGAGCAGGAACAAGATGCAATTTCAAAGTGGAAGGAAAAACTATTTGATTCCCCTTAAGAGAGCTTTATTAATCTCTGGTCATAAGATCCTCCTGGCTATTAACGAAATCTCATAGAATGTCATGTTAGATCTTATAAACAATCCTCCAAATAAATGGAGAGATATTCTCATCTTTGTACTCTAAAGAAAGATTTCTGATGGTTTTTTGTATTAAAGACATGTGACTTTGGTGTTTTGGATGGGTGCACCTACTTTTCCCCCTTTATTGTCTGTGTGGGATCACTCGTTCGCTCTATACATTGTACTCTTACCATTAATTTAATTTTCCCTTCTTGTTGTGTCAAAAAAAAAGTGAGGAAACTTAAGAAAATGGTTTCCATACAAGAGATTTAATGAACTTCAACTATTTTGCAGGCGTCCAGCAATGACAGAATAATTAATGCAAGACACAAACTAAAAATAGGAACAATGGTATCAATCTTTAGAGAGTCTCTCTCAATGATTGCGTCGATTCATCTCTCTCTCTCTCATATTTCAAGGGAGATTGCACTTGCACTCGTTGATAACATGGCACCCTTTTTTCACTCACTGAGGAAGATGCTTCCGCAAATCCATATGCGTTGTCCCAAGTCGCTTGTTTGGGTGGTTGGACATCTCGCCTCTTGAGATAGGGACGAGAGTTCAACTCTCACCGGCACCATGTAAGGGACATGTTTAACATGGAAAGTTGTATCTTGTGGCTGATGTGCCATCGTTTGTCTTGCCCCCTCGTAGTTATGACTGCAGTTTAACCCAGTTATGTAAACCCTCATTCTTGTGGGATAAGGGGGGTCCCATGGGTACAATGCCCTTCCTTGTACAGTTGCAATTTCAAAGTTAAAGTATGGAGAAGTAGGCCTCGGCCAAACCTCCATTTCAAAAAAAAAATCCATATGCACTTCGCTGTCTTCGCTCGCAGATTTTTCTAGTCAGCTTCATCAATCTTCTCCTGCGTGAGGAAGATGCTTCCGCAAATCCATATGCGTTGTCCCAAGTCGCTTGTCTAGGTGGTTGGAACTCTCGCCTCTTGAGACAGGGACAAGGGTTCAACCCCCACCGGCACAATGTAAGGGACATGTTTAACATAGAAAGTTGTATCTTGTGGCTGATGTGCCATTGTTTGTCTTGCCCTGCGGTAGTCATGACTACAGTTTAACCCAGCTATGTAATCCCCTGTTCTTGTGGGATAAGGGGGGTCCCATGGTTATAATTCCCTTCTTTGTAGAGTTGCAATTTCAAAGATAAAGCCTAGAGGAAAAAAAAAAATCCATATGCGCTTACCTGTCCTCGCTGGCAGATTTTTCCAGTCAGCTTCATCAGCCTTCTCCGTGAGCGTTCATAATAAAAGGAGGCAAAGACCTACTATGCGCTCCACTATACTCATTCATCCCCATTGACTTACTTATTCCCTAACAAAAAAATGCGGCAACAAGCTCCCCATCGAGCCCCCGCAGCTCTGCATCCCGCCCTTCTCCTCATATTGCTGCTCCTCATCCATTTTCAAGCCGTATTAACCTACTCGCTGCACAGGGACGAGGAAGATGGCAAATCATGGGAGCATCCCCATGAACCCGAGGCTAAATTTGAGCCCAAGCCTTGGAAGCAATACAACGAGCCCCAGCACGAACATGTGCCTATGCCAATGTATGAGGAAGAAGAGGAGGCAAAACCCATGCACAAGCATTGGCGCAAAGAGGTTCACATCATCAAATACCTACAACCAAAGCCCAAGCCCAAAATAGAAGAGCAGGAGGAGGAGCCCACGCCCACTCTCACCCCACATTGGAGAAGGAAGAAGGCAGTGGTGATTGTGAAGCCCGCCTACGATGATGGAGAGTGTTAATCTCCAAAAGAAGAACCTACTCTTGAATTTAGAACACCTCTATATCAAGAGTAAGTCAAAACCTTCACCAAATTAGAGGTTCAATCTCCAAATTATCAAAAGTTAAGAAATTATGTGAAGAAGGTAAAACACAGAAAGTGTGCTGCACAATTTCTTCTCATTAACCTATCAAACATGTAAAGTTTTCTATGAAATTTTGTATGGAGTGTCACCTAGAGATTGCGCACCTTCTCCAAGTTAAAGTTCTTCAAAAGGTTTAGTATAACTTGAGAAATCAACTTCACAAGTTACCTATGTCTGAATCTGCACTTCTGAGAAGTCGATTTAGACACCCCTAACTTCTTAACTTCAATTCTCTCAGTACAAAACCCGTTTAAGCAAATGCTTCTAGCCACAAGTAGATTACCTTCCAACTTAAAGATTAAGTGCTTGCTTGCACAAAACTTTAAACTATGGAGTGAGAACTAACCAAAAGATTAAGATCGAGATTTGCGCCTGTTTCAGAGAACTGTGAACACTCAACACATATGAATGTTCCTACTAACAATTCTCCTAGCCTGTTTGCAATTAGACTATGAAACTCAGGTCACAGACTCATTAACTACCAACTTAGATATCCTCAAAAGGGTTTTACAATTGATCAAACAAAGACGGAGCAGACACGAAAAGATCGGGCGCAATATTTCTTCATTTACTCAGAAAGTTACAGTTGAGTGATGAGAGAAAACTCAACTAACTTTTTCATGTCTCATGACATGTCTCTTCCTCTTTCTTGACTTCTATCTATTCTTACATATGCTCTCATATCACGCCTCGACATTTTCAAGGTATTTATAGATAAATTTGTACAAGTCTATGACTAATCAAAGATCTAAGTGAACTATGTACATATGTGTACATTCCTCATATATTCTGAATGTATTCTTCTTCCAAGCTTCAAGAATTGATCTCATCCTTCATTCTTTAGTCTTCAAACATTCAATTGGTGATTGATCTGCACCAACAGCTCCCCCTCAATCATCAATTGAGGTTTCTCTTTTCTTCTTTATACCTGCCATGTCTTTAAACTTCTGTAGCTTTGGTCCATCCAAGCTCTTTGTAAGCATATCAGCTATCTGATCTTTTGTTGAAGTATGTATGACTTCAATCTCCTTATCCATCACTTTCTCTCTTAGAAAGTGATACTGAATCTCAATGTGTTTGGTCCTGGCATGCAAAACAGGATTAGCAGCTAAATACAATCAACTCATGTTATCTCCATATATAATTGGTACCCCATGCACAATGTCAAAACTCTTCATCAAAGTCTTGAGCCAAATCACTTCCTTTGCAGCTTCAACCATGCCTTTGTACTCTGCTTCTGTAGAAGACAAAACAACTATATGTTGCTTCTTAGAACACCATGAGATAAGTTTATCTCCCACATAACACATGTATCCAAAAGTTGATCTTCTATCATCTGGATTACCTGCCCAATCTGCATCACTATAAATTTTGATATTTGTATCTGAGGTAAACCCATAATACAAACCTTCACTGAGTGTACCCTTAATGTACCTCAACACTCTTTGACCTGCAATCCAATGTTCTTTCCTTGGGCAGTGCATGAATTGAGACAAAACTCCTACTGCATATGATAAATCAGGTCTAGTTAAAGTAGCATAGATAAGACTACCAACCAAACTCTGATATTGTCTCATGTCCTTGAATTCTTCACCTCCAAACTTACTCAATTTGTGATTCACCTCCATTGGTGTAGGTGCTACCCTGCAATCATCCATTTTAAACTTGATTAACAAGTTCTTCAAATACCTTTCTTGGGTCACAAATACTCCATGTTGAGTATATGTAATCTCCATGCCCAAGAAGTATGACAAATCTCCCAAGTCACTTATCTTGAACTCCTTTTCCATTTGCTTCTTGAGTCTTTGTATTCCTTCTTCATCTGTACCTGTAAGGATTATATCATCAACATATATGCACATGTATATGAAACCATTATCACTTGCTTTGACAAGCAAGCTACTATCTACTTTAGACACCTGAAATCCAAGTTCTTTCAAGAACTTTACAAGTCTATAATTCCATGCCCTTGGGGCCTGCTTCAAGCCATACAAAGCTCTCTTGAGCTTGCACACATGATCTGGATACTTTTTATCTCTGAACCCTTGAGGTTGCTCCATGAACACATCATTTGAAATATAACCATTCAAAAAAGCATTTTTCACATCAAGTTGACATAACTTCCAACCTTTACATGCAGCAATAGCTATAAGTGTCCTGATGGTTGTCATCTTTGCCACAGGACTATAAGTCTCATCATAGTCAACACCATAAGTCTGAGCAAACCCTTTGACAACAAGTCTAGCTTTGTATCTAGACACACTTCCATCTGCAAACCTCTTGGTCTTGTAAACCCATTTGCATCCAATGATTTTCTGACTATTTGGTTTTGGAACCAAATCCCATGTTTGATTCTCCAATAGTGCATCATATTCTTCCTGCATAGCTTTCTCCCATTTTTCCTTACCTTTTGCCTCTTCATATGTAGAAGGGTCTTCATCTGTTTTCATCATATAAGCATAATCTTTTGTGGCCAAAAATGAAGTATCATAGCTATACCTTGTAGGTTGCCATTTATTCCTTGTAGACCTCCTAAGCTCTCCACTTCTTGAGGTTTCTGGTTCTTCATATTCAGGATCAAATCTTGGGGTTTCTTCCACTTCAACCTGCACTTCATTATTCTCTTGTTCATCAAATATTTGAACCTTTGATTTACCTTTCCTTTGGTTCACTTCTTCTTCATCACCTGTATTGATATTGATTGTACCTGCATACCAAGTACTTTGCTCATCAAATGTAACATCTTTAGAAACCATGAATTGTTTTGTAGGTGGACTCCACAATCTATAACCCATCTGCTTATCATCATAACCAATGAAAACATATTTTTCAGCTTTAGGCTCCAACTTGTGCCTTAATTGTGATGGCACATATGCATATGCCACACATCCAAAAACTCTGCAATGATCCAAGGTAGGTCTCTTACCCCACCAAGCCTCATATGGTGTCATACCCTGCAAGGCTTTACATGGTAGCCTGTTGACCAAATAAGTAGCTGTATTTACAACCTCAGCCCACAAATAATTAGGGCAATTTTTCTCCTTCATCATGGATCTTTCAAACTTAACAAGTGTTCTATTTCTCCTTTCTGCTACACCATTTTGTTGAGGAGAGTACCTGCAAATAACTTCCCTTTTTATACCTGCATTCCACAAGTAATCACTGAACTCATTAGAGAAATACTCTCCCCCTCCATCTGACCTTAGTCTCTTCAGTTTATGACCTGTAATTCTTTTTGCATATACATGATAGTGTTTGAATGTATTAAACACTTCTGACTTATCTTTGATCACATAAATAGTGATCCATCTAGTAGCATCATCAACATAAATCACATAATACCTTGACCCATTTATACTGAAATCCTTTGATGGTCCCCACACATCTGTGTGTACCAATTCAAGCTTCTTTGAGTACATAAAACCATGCTTGGAGTAGGAAAGCTTATGAGCCTTACCTAATTGACATGCCTCACATCTGTATGTCATATGTTGACCTGCAACATTAGGCAATCCAAGGATTGAACCATTGTTAATCATGTCTTTAATACCTCTTTCATTGAAATGTCCAAGCCTCTTGTGCCAAAGATCTAACTCACAAATCTTATGTCCTCCATATGTGAACATAGCATGACCAATATTGCCTTGAATCTTCAATGTAAATAATCTTCCTTCTTTCTTCCCTGAAACAATCTGTTTATACCCTTGGCTAGGGTCTTCCACATATACTCCATCATTAGTAAACCTTACTTCATATCCCTTTTCAACAATTTGTCCTACACTTATCAAATTCCTAGGAATTGTAGGAACATACAAGACCTTACTCAATAAGGTGCTACCATCCTTGGCCTTTACTGATCCAATTGACTTCACATTGTGCTTTGTGTTGTCACCTGTTTGAACAACATGATTGAAAACCTTATTTTCTAAATCAGTCATCAAAGATATATTACCACTCAGGTGATTGCTACACCCTGAGTCAATGTAGAAGACTCTTTGATCTTCACTCTGCCTTTCACAAGTTGCATTCATTATCAATGTTGAATCCTCCTTTTGATCTGAAGCATAATTGTAGTAGGTGTTGTTATATTGTTGACTTTGGAAACCTCTACCTGCATTTCTTCCAAAGTAACTCCTACCACCTCTGCCTCTGAAATTACCTCTTTGGTTTCTGCCACCTCTTCCTCTTGCATTATAGTTTTGACTATATCCATTATTACTCTGAGTATTGTGCCAACAATCATTAGCTAAGTGATTTGTCTTACCACAAATCCAGCAAGCTTTGCCTCCATCCTTGTTATTCCTGCCTCTTCCTCTACCTTTGCCACCTCCTCTTCCTCTTAGGAAGTTGGCTTGACTAGTTGTACCTTCATCTTCACCTGCTTGTTGCTTTCCTTTGCTATTCTTCTTCTTGTCCTTTGAGTACATTGCATGACCTGCACTCTTGTCACCATCTCCTTTAACATCCTGCTCAAATGTTAGCATATGACCTAGCAACTGATTTAAATCAGGAGTGAAATGGTCAAGTGATAACTCTGTAGACAAAATGAATGGCTTCCATTTGTCATCACCTCTCAAACCTGTAAGAATTTGCCTTACCAATTTATCCTCCTCAATGTCTTCATCAACAGCTCCTAATGCATCTGCAATGTCTTTCATCCTTGTCACATAGTCTGAAATAGATTGAGAAGCCTTCTTCTTGAAGGTTGTAAACTCTGCCCATAAGGATGCCTTCCTTGACTTTGTAGTATTCTGGAAATGCTCCTCCAAAGCATTCCAAATATCAGTTGCACTTTCAAGACCTCGAATATGAGGTAACAAGTAATCATTGACTCCCATATAGATAATGCTCCTAGCTTGAGCATCTTTCTTCATCCAATTTTTCAAATCTGCTAACTCTTCCCTAGTTGGAACACTAGGATCTCTGAACTGTGGCTTTTCTTCTTCTCCTGTGATGTAGACTATTAAATCTTTGCTCATAAGATGAGCTTCCATCCTCATTGACCATGCAGGATAGTTTTCCTTATCCAATTTCTCTATCTGTAGAGAATCTCCCATCTTGTGTCTACCTGTGTATTGAAATCTTCAAGCTTTATGAACAATATATGTACCTTTACTTTGAATTAGACTCCTTTTGTCCTTCTTGATGTTGTATGGTCTCCTCCTCAAGCTTTGCCTTCAAACTTTCACCTTTTACTTCTTCAATTGTTGAATTTCTTGAATCTGCAGCAGTCGGGACCCTCCTTTCCTTGATTTGATGTCTCCTGCTCTGATACCACTGATGGAGAGTGTTAATCTCCAAAAGAAGAACCTACTCTTGAATTTAGAACACCTCTATATCAAGAGTAAGTCAAAACCTTCACCAAATTAGAGGTTCAATCTCCAAATTATCAAAAGTTAAGAAATTCTGTGAAGAAGGTAAAACACAGAAAGTCTGCTGCACAATTTCTTCTCATTAACCTATCAAACATGTAAAGTTTTCTATGAAATTTTGTATGGAGTCTCGCCTAGAGATTGCGCACCTTCTCCAAGTTAAAGTTCTTCAAAAGGTTTAGTATAACTTGAGAAATCAACTTCACAAGTTACCTATGTCTGAATCTGCACTTCTGAGAAGTCGATTTAGACACCCCTAACTTCTTAACTTCAATTCTCTCAGTACAAAACCCGTTTAAGCAAATGCTTCTAGCCACAAGTAGATTACCTTCCAACTTAAAGATTAAGTGCTTGCTTGCACAAAACTTTAAACTATGGAGTGAGAACTAACCAAAAGATTAAGATCGAGATTTGCGCCTGTTTCAGAGAACTGTGAACACTCAACACATATGAATGTTCCTACTAACAATTCTCCTAGCCTGTTTGCAATTAGACTATGAAACTCAGGTCACAGACTCATTAACTACCAACTTAGATATCCTCAAAAGGATTTTACAATTGATCAAACAAAGACGGAGCAGACACGAAAAGATCGGGCGCAATATTTCTTCATTTACTCAGAAAGTTACAGTTGAGTGATGAGAGAAAACTCAACTAACTTTTTCATGTCTCATGACATGTCTCTTCCTCTTTCTTGACTTCTATCTATTCTTACATATGCTCTCATATCACGCCTCGACATTTTCAAGGTATTTATAGATAAATTTGTACAAGTCTATGACTAATCAAAGATCTAAGTGAACTATGTACATATGTGTACATTCCTCATATATTCTGAATGTATTCTTCTTCCAAGCTTCAAGAATTGATCTCATCCTTCATTCTTTAGTCTTCAAACATTCAATTGGTGATTGATCTGCACCAACATACGAGAGGCCAAAGGTGGTTAAATACTACGGGCCGAGCCTCCCAAGGAAGAAGAGGAAAAGCCCGAATATGTGGTTGTTAAAGAAGAGCCGCCCAAAGTCGTGACAATGGAGAAAGAAGAAGAGGAAAAGCTCGAATAAAAAAGCCCAAGGAGAAGAAGCGCAAAGTCGTTGTAGCGGAGGAGGAGGAAGAGCCCAAGAAGCCAAAACATAAACGCAACAATCCATCTAAGGAAGAGGAAGAGGAGCACAAGCACAAAGAGAAGCTGCCAAAGAAATACGAAGATCAGGAGAAGCAGAAGAAGCCAAAGTGCGATGTTTTTTGTAGTTCTGCACAAACATGTGTGGGGAAGCATTGCATCTAAAAAGATTATATGTGCTATGAGGAGCTCAAGGGCTCCCCTTTTGATATGCGATAGGTACCGAGCATGAAAGTACTATACAGTAGGCTCAAAAGGAACTTCACCAAAACTAGCGGATGAAGATCATTATCTTCAAAACTATATGCATCAACTTCAATACCTTAGTTGGCCATCCTGGTTGGAAGGACATAGGGATTCTCACGCTTTTGTTCTCCCCCCACCCGGTGTCCCCGAAAGGCTCTAGCCTTGTATGTTCCTTATGGAAGAATTGGAACAAGGCCAAATAGTTCATCAGAATCAGTGATGAGTGGAAGTGGGCGGCTGGGATAAGACAAAATGACTCTATTTGGTTCCTGATCAGCGACATTAGGGGGGTGGAGTCTTGGAACCTCCAAACTGCAAAGCGGCTATGGAACAAGGGGTTCAAACAGTGGAAACAACTCTGGAAACAAGAGACCAGCCAGTGGATTAGGTTCGAAGAATTGGATCCGAGACTTAGAGTTACCTTTGAGGAATGGACTCTTCTTCAAAGTAGGTGTTTAGCATGGGACCGCTCAACTACCCGCCTTCTCTGCGGTCAAGATCTTCCTTGCCTGGAGGGCCTCAAATGGAGCAATGGTAAGAAGCTATCCAGAACCCCCAACTTCAAAGAGGATTTAGATGTTCACCACACTCTTAACAAGAGATGGTGCCTTTCTTGGACCAAACTTCGGTGGGAACTGAAATTCATGTCTCTTTGGCACCCCCTAATTGAGGTCAAAAAGTCCATTCTCATGTGGAAGATCTTGCATAAAGGTATCTGGTCCAATGCAAGGGCTAACTAAATCTGTGGTGTGCCGCCATGGTGCAAGCGTTGCCATCGGTGCATCGAAGATTTAGCTCACCTATTCTTTGACTGCCCCAAGTCCCGTGTTTTCTGGTGTCACGTGACCCGAGTATTGAGACTCACGAGCCAAATCAACTGGCAACAGGTGATGTTGGGTGAGGTGGTCGGCTGCTCATCGAGGCTGTGGAATGCCATCAGAGGTGAGACTCTCTGGAAGATTTGGAGGGAGCGATGTGCTGTTAATTTTGGCCAAGCTCCTAAGGAATGGTCGATCGAGAAATCCTTGTTTCTCCTCGATAAAAGAATCTCCCGAGATAAGAGATCTCCACCGTTTAGACATCACTGTATTTATCTCCTCAAAAACAACAAGTTGAAACCCAAATGGGTCCCACATGAGGGTGATGATAAATTTATCCGCCTCATTTGTAATGCCCTCTAGCTTGCCATACTCCTCCCCTGCATTGTGGGATTTGGGGGGTCCCATGGGCACTAGTCCCATTCACTTGTAACTTTTTTTCTTTATTTTAATTAAAGTCCGGGAGATTAGGCTAAGGCCGAACTTCCTTTTATTAAAAAAAAAACTTCAATACCTATATTTGTAGGTATATATTGTATATATCTTTTTGTTAATAGGACAACTTTCCTTGCATACTTTTGCACATCATTTGAGTACATGATTCTTTGTCACTAGAACAATCCTGTATCATGTAGCTGGTTTCTAGATTCAAAGAGCCCTTTTAAACTTATTGAAAAATCTTAAGAGAAATGAGTGTAGGGTCGTGATATGAGAGACTAACGTTAGTGTGAATTGAAACCTAAGAGGCATCGAAACAATCTATAATCTCTAGCATCACAAAGCATATATTGATTGAAGCTATAATCAAGCTATGATTCCCTTATACATTGGATCATGTGAGAAAATCTTATGTTTCAATTCCTCAAAATCTACATAGATCCTAATCGTACTCCATTCATACTTCTCAACAACATCAATGAGCAGGGCCTTTCACTTCCACCAAGATATCACATTTTCTACCATGTTAAATTCCCTTATGGGAATCATACAAAAAGTGAGCATCTTGAGGGATCGCTAACATATAACTCACTCTTAAGCTGAGTTTTACACATAAATCAAAGTCAATGGTCCCATTGTCATAAGGATCAAGGTAAGCACCCATGTCTAGCCCCTCAACATCCTAGATGATAAGATTACCATATGTGGTATGAGGAGTCGTTCTTGGGTCTATTCATGATTTCTTCTTTAGGTATCCTCATCTCTAGTAGGCATGTGGATCACAATATGCGTCTAAAGAGATATGGATATTTAATATATTTTTTTGATATATTGGTCTTTGTACAAGTCTAAAAGTGGGTTGGTAGTTTTTTTACCTTTTCTTCTACATAATGGTCACAATATTTGTCCATGTATTCGTCAAAAACCAAGGCAATAAAATAGATATTTTCAACTTAAGAAAAGGTGAGTTAAAAATATATTGTTGTTTTTTTATGTGTTTCTCCAACTACATAAGTAAGAAATGATATACGTTCTCCCAAGCACATGTCTATACAACATGATTCTGCATAAATTACTCACAAATCATTATGATACTATAGAGACTTAATATCAAGAGATGTGGTCTATCTTGTACATCAAATACTCCCACAAAGCATCCACTTCTATCATAGATATCATGAACAGAGCACCTACATCAAGTATAGATGCTTCAACACCATACAAATCTTGGTATAATAGAAAACTAGATGTATCACACTTGAGAGTGTTTGGTTGTAATTTCTATCTCTTAATTCCAAGTGACCATGGCATACCTTATCATTCAAGTCTCCGAAGTCACTCTTGGCAGTGTTCGTTACGCCCAAGGGAGAAGCTCAACAATGAGGGAAGACTGAGGTTTTAGGTACTGTCGAGAAGGTCACCCATCCCAGTACTCTTCTCCTCAGAGCTCGCTTGATTGGCAATCTCTTTCCACTAAGCTACACTCATGTGGTGTTTGAGGAGGGGGAAAGACTAAAGTTAACATTAGCTTGAGCACATTTTGGGCCCTCAAGGCTCCATTCTTTGCTTTCAAAGCCTGTTTGAAGAATTTTCTGGGTGATTCTTGGAACCGTTTCAAATATGTAGTGAAGTTGGTAGGATTCCATCTTTGGCGCAAGAGGTATGAACATATCAGTCCTCAAACTTTATGAGAAATTTGAAGAAGAAGCTAGTACTTGGACTATCAAACCTTCACAATAAGAATATCAATAATTTGTGTGAAGCTTTCCAATTGCATAAGAAAACCAAGTTCCCAATTAAAAAAGAGTAACTATGTGAGTTATCAGCCAATTCATTTGGTTCATATAGATGCTTGGAGAATTCAAATGGAGGTAATTGACAAGTTGTTCAAAGCTCTTGTAGAGAATGAATGTGATAGGTATATCAAGATTTTAATGTTAGATAAAGAATGAATGTGATAGGTATATCAAGATTTTAATGTTAGATAAAGGGGTAGAATTCTTCTCCCATGATTTCTCTCATTTCTTGGAATCCAATGGTATCAAGTGACAAGTTACATGTAGGTGCACACCTCAAAGTTGTATTAAAAAAAGAAGAATAGGTACATTTATGAATGTGCTAAGGCTACGATGCAAGAGATAGGAATGCCAAATTCCTAGTGGGAAGATGAAGAAACCACTGTCATATATATCAAGTGACCTTGGCATACCTTGTCATCTTCTACTCACAACATTAATGATTAATGATTACTAACGTCTTATTCACTCGATCAATCTCTCGCAAATAGGTGACTCGAACTCAAACAATCACCTGTGAAAATTACCATATCTTAAGCTCTGCAAACGGTCCTTTTTTGTATGAACTCGCCTTCCAGGATAAATATCCCAGATTGGATGTAGTTTGAGAGAGTTTCATCTTTTTCTATGTAATGAGGACTCCTCTCACCTTTTATAGTTGGTTATAGATCTCACTACACGCTCTTTAAAGAAAAACTTGTTCGATGCCGTATGTGAGTGTTTAAAACTCATGTGTACTGTGCTCCGAATATATAACCTTTGTGAGGTATTCTCTTTGCATTCCTCACTTCGGTGGAATAAAAGCCTAATGTGCAACCATGCTTTCTCTTAGTTATAAAGATGTAATTATAAGTAAATGTAATACGTAATGTCGATTTATAAAATTTTCAATTCGCTTTATAATATCTAATCTTTAAAAGATCCCAAAGAATCACTAAGACTCTAGTGATGTACGGATGTCACAAGTGAGGAAAACTTAAAAGAATGGTTTCCATACAAGAGATTTAATGTATTCTCGAGGTGTCCGCCAATGATAGAATAATTAACTGTTATATGGGGTCAATGAATGGAGGAGGTCTGAATCACCTCTTACATCCATTTAGATGGATTTACACGTGGGTGCCATGTGGCACCCATGTGTAGCTCATAGGACTCATTCAAATTGAGAAAGATTCAAATGGAGTACGTACGCGGCTGGGCAGTGCTGAATTATGAAGGAATCTCCGTGTGACAGAGAGAACTGAAGGGTATCCGAGCCAGGGAACAATCCACGCGCTTGGAGTAAAGACATGCAAATTGAGGCGACACAGACCCACGAGCGGGCTCAAATACCGATGCGCTTAGGCGATCACAGAGAACAGCCGTGAGGAGCTCACCTCTAGAGTGCTCCCTCCATCCTTCCTCTTGGATAAGACCATGTACAAAATGGCCTCCTATATATTCCCCTAGAATTGTGTTGCGCATGGACATATGGGATAAAAACACTCTTCGACAGCTCTTCGACAGGATGTCAAGCCTTTTCGAATGGATAGGGAGCTCAGAAGTGGGCTAGGAAAAAAATCGAAGTTTTTTTGAGAATCTTGGAGTATTAAGATGATGCTTTAGATCAAATTTTGGCCAAGAGAGGATACATGTATGTAATACGGGCTGTGGATATGGGATGTGGGTGTTGGATTTGATAAAAAAAGCTTCAAAATCTCAGTTTTGAGTCTCTCCAAGTCACTACTCTAAGAAGATGAGTTTTTTCACTTCCCATCGGTGACATACCCGACTTCTCCACACCATTGCTTCCTCATACGATATCAGATTTTAAGAATCTTGGTCATGTTTCGAAGCTACACTCCTAAGCTTCTCTTAGAAACCATTGTTGTTGGATTTGGATGAGATTTGCCCCACCAAAATCTCTCTGCAGTTCTTCAGCAGGAACTAGGTGGCCACTCCCGGGCCTAGTTTTTTGTCATTGGACTCCAAATCCACTTTTTCCACTTGGGATAATCTCAAATTCTTGAAGTACAGGTTCTAGGCAGCAATTCTTGGACTGACGAGGATTGATAAATCTCATAAGTCGCTCAGTTTTACTCAGTTTGCCCGATTGGGGCTATTCCCACATGTTTGTGGCATTGTTTTGGATGGTTTATGGTGTTTAGAACCTCCCCGGACCAACCAGACATTTCCAATTTTTATTTGGGCCTGGCGAGGATTCAAAATCAGCGACCTGAAGCTTTAAGGACCACTTGGACTTCGCTTCCGCAACTTAATTTTGTAACAGGGAAGTGCTCTTGTGATATATTTCTCTTCTTCTTGCACATTTGAGCTTTACTTCCATTCATTTTCATATACTCTAGTTAGCAAATGGGGGAAGGGTAGAAAAACATGGAATCTAAAGGTAAACAAGTAATTAAACTAAAGAGACACTAGAGGACCCTGATTCTAGAATAGAAGAAGTAGAACTAGGGCAAGAAATAGAAGAGAACTTAGAAGAGAAAGAGCCTTCACAGGAAGAGTCCACTTATGAGGAACTTATAGATGAATTTTTCACTCGTGACCAATTCATAGATTTGAAAGAGCAAACCCTTAAACTAGAGAAAGATCTTGGTAGCATCACATCTCTTATACAGAAGCTTAAGTCTCAAATGATCTCACTTGAGACTAGTGTCACCTCTTTCCTAGCTAGGAAGGAAAGAGAGACTCCTCCTATTCCTCTAGAGATTACTAGGAAAGAGGCTTCTCTTCCTAGTAAACACAAAGGAGAGAGCTCTAGGGAAGCTCCCCTCCTGAAAGACTTGAAGCCACCTACCTTTACGGGGGATGACCGAGACAGGAACAAGGATGCAATCTACACTTTTTTACAAAAGTGGCATGATTTGCATCAATTGAAGGGCACCCCACCTGAGTACCGTCTGCTAGAGGCGAGTCTCTCCCTCAACGCGCATGCTTATAAGTGGTGGATGAGTCTTAAGGAGACGAACTCTATCCCTACTAACTGGACTCAGTTTGAAACTCTTTTTCTAAAAGAGTTTCTTCCTGAGAATGAGGAGGAGAGGAATTGGGATGAGTGGGATAGCATTACTCAGAGAGGTAGGCCTCTTTCAGTTTACCTATCCCACTATAGAGAGATCATTTTGAAACTTAAGGGCTTAGATGATTTCCAGAAGACCAGAGGGTTTGTTAGGGGCTTGGATAAAGCCATAAAGAGGGAAGTCAGAAGGAATGCGCCTAAGACGTTTGAGGAGGCGATCAAATATGCACAGATATATGAGGACCATAACCATCCTCAGTATACTCCTATGGAGACGGATCAACCCCTCAAGCCTCTTAGTATGACTAAATTCAAGAAGAAATTGCCTTTTGGGAAAAACAAAGTTTTTATTAAAAAAAAAAGATCACAAGGGCTTAGGTTATCCACATATCAGTTTGAGAAGGCCAAAAGAGAGAACCTATGTTTTAGGTTCCTATCTCCTAGCCATTCACAGTGGAACTATCCACTCAAGAAGGGGGAAGAAAAGAAAAAGGGACCAGAGTCTAGTACGACCCCCAAAAAGGGCAAAAAGGTGGTCCACCTAGTGCAGACCCTTCCTATTCAGGGCAGCTCTAGCTGCAAGGGAGCGGAGATGATGGCGAGGATATAGAGCACACCTATTGTTTGACTCAGTCATTGTGGTCACCGCAGTTTGGACCACATGACTTAGTTAAACTGCATGGTAGTGTATACGGGACTAGTGTCCGGGTCATGATAGATGACTTTGCTACTCATAATTTTATAAATTATGCTTTGGTCAAGAAATTAAAGATTCCCCAGCAGCCTAGTGCACATAAATACATTGTATCTATGATGCAAGGGCAAGATAAAAGAATATGGGATACTATGGTATCCAATTTGGAAGTCAAGATGCAGGACTATACATATTATATAGACTTCCAAATTATGAACATGGAGAGGACAGATCTAGTCTTAGGAAGAAAGTGGCTATGGGGGTTGGGAGATACACTTAAACACAGCTATCAAAACAACACACTCGAATTTGAAAAGAATGGAAGTAAAGCTTGTATTCAGGGAGAGAGAGATGTACCTAGTGCACCTCTCATTTCATCACTAGAGTTGTATATTCTTTGTTATACTCAGCATGTACAGGACATCTTTTTATTGTATAGTCATGATTTGGAACATTGTACAGACAGCTCATCGGATGTATCTTTTCATGCTAGGAATGTAAATATGAACATGACTTTCTACTATTCTTTTTTGCAAGAGTGTGTGGTTAAAAGTTTTAAGGATCTTATGTTTGAATACAGAGATGTTTTTCCCACTGACTTACCTAGAGGGCTACCACCTGAGAGAGGGGACATTGACTATGCCATAAAGGTTGTTACTAACACTAACCCTATTTGTAGACCACCTTATAGGCTTAGTGTTTCTCAGCATGAGGAGGTTGAGAAGCAATTTCAAGATTATTTAGATAAGGGCTTCATCAAACCTAGTAACTCACCATGGGCATCGCCAATGCTCCTAGTTAAAAAGAAAGATGGCTCTATGAGATTATGTATAGACTATAGAGCACTTAATAAGGTAACTATCAAAAACAGATTTCCAATGCCTAGATTGGAAGATCTATTTGATCAGTTACATCAAGCTAGGTATTTTACCAAGCTTGACCTTAGATCAGGATATCATCAGATCAGGATTAGGGTAGAGGATGTCCCTAAAACTGCATTTAGGACTAGATATGGGCACTATGAGTTTTTGGTGATGCCTTTTGGTCTCACCAATGCTCCTGCCACTTTCATGAAACTCATGAATGGTGTTTTATGGCCTTATCTAGGACACTTTGTAGTAGACTTTTTGGATGACATTCTGATCTATAGTGTATCAGAAGAACAACACTTGGAACACTTGAGGAAAGTATTTCAAGTGCTAAGGGAAAATTCACTCTTTGCTAAGGAGTCAAAGTGTGAATTCTTCAAGACAGAGGTTAGATACCTTGGGCATATAGTCTCCCAAGATGGAATCCAGATCGATCCTGAAAAAGTAAGGGCTATTATGGAATGGCCACATCCGAGGAACCTAGAAGAGCTGCATATCTTCCTAGGTTTATCAGGTTTCTATCGAAGATTCATGCCAAGATTGTTGTCCGGATGATAGAACAGCTTAAAGGGAAAGGGAAAGCCTTTCATTGGGGAGACGAACAGAAGCAAAGTATGGAAAAGTTGAAAGTAGCAATTGCTACAGCTCCAGTTTTACACATAGCAGATCCCAACAAACCATTTGTGGTTGAGATTGACACGAGTGACTTTGCCATAGGAGCGGTTTTAGTACAGGATGGTCGAACAGTAGATTTTGAGAGCAAGAAACTAGAACCAGCTCTGAAAAATTACTCCGTCTATGAGAAGGAGTTGTATGCAATTATCCATGTTTTGAAGAAGTGGCGCCATTATTTATATGGTGCCAAAGTCATGATAGTGTTTGATCAAGAGAGCATTAAGTGGCTCTCTAATCAAACAGACCTTAAAGGTCATAAGGCCCGATGGGCAGAGACCCTTCAAGAGTTTGATTATGAGCTTAGGTATAGGAAGGGAAAGTTTAATGTAGTGGCTGATTCACTTAGCCGCATGCCTATACTCAATGGATTGAGTTTTACTCAGATCACTAGTGAGCTACTTGAGTCCATTAGAGGAAAATGTAGGCATGATCCTGCATATTCCAAAATTTGGGAAGCCATTGAGAATGGGGATCGTGATACACGGGTTTCCAGTGAGGATGGAGTATCGACGGGTACTCAAGAAGGATTCAAGTGGAAGAATTACAGTGTCCATGATGGATATTTGTTATATAAAGGTAAGGGGTGTGTCCCTAGAGATACCGAGATGAGACGACATATTTTGTATGAGTGTCATAACACACCTAGTGCGAGAGACCTAGGAGTTAACAAGACTTATGATCTTGTTAAGATGCAATTTTATTGGCCTGGACTTCATAAGGACGTCCTAGAGTATGTGCTTAAGTGCAATAAATTCCAAGTCAACAAAGCTGAGAGGTTGAGGATTGGAGGACTACTCCACCCATTGGATATTCCTAATGGGAAGTGGGAGAGTATATCCATGGACTTTATAGTCCGATTACCTAAGACACAGAGAGGGCACGACTCAGTCTGGGTAATTGTGGATAGGTTAACCATAATGGCTAGGTTTATTCAGACATGTACTACAGTGAAGACATCAGAGTTGGCTAGACTTTTTGTGGAGAACCTATACCGGTTATATGGTCTTCCTTTAGACATAGTTTCCGATCGGGATAGGAAGTTTACTAGCCACTTTTGGAGAGCAGTCTTCAAAAGGTTGGACACGAAACTTAGCATGAGTACGGCCCAGCATCCAGAGTCGGATGGGAAAACAGAGAGGGTTAACCAAATCTTAGAGGATATGCTTCGAGCATATGTGAATCAAAGGCAAACTAATTGGGAAGAGTACTTACCTATAGTAGAGTTTGCATACAATAGTGCCAAGCACTCTTCCACTGGGCATAATCCATTTATGCTTATGTATGGGTTTCAGCCAAGAGCTCCTTATGCAGTAGGCTTGCAGAATGAAAAAGTTCAAGCTACAAAGGACTTCTTGGAAGAGATGAACGATATGCTTAGACTTGTTAAGGACAGCATTAGGAGAGCTCAAGATAGAGCTAGAGCCTATGCTGACCCTCAAAGGAGAGATATCAACTTTGAGGTAGGAGAGCAAGTCTATCTTAGAGTTCCATCTAGGTCTGAAACCATGAAGATGGGACCTTGTCCAAAACTATCTCCTAGGTATTTTGGACCTTTCCAAATACTTAAGAGAATAGGAAAGATGGCTTATCAGCTCCAACTTCAAGAGAATAGTCAAATCCATCCAGTTTTTCATGTTAGCCGGCTTAAGAAAAGGTTGGGTGAATCTGACAACCTCATTCTAGATAGTGAGGTAGTAGAGCCTATTTCTGTTCAATCTATTCTAGATGAGCCTGAGAGCATACTACGCACTCGAGAGAGAAGTGGAAAGATCATTCAGAAGATAGTGCCACATGGGAGTGGGTTAGCACCCTTCAGAGACAGTTTCCCAACTTTAGACTACCTTCCCAAGAGTCTTCTTAAGGGGAAGGATATGGGGAAACAACACGGAGACATGACCATGTATTTTTATGCATGGGGATTTAGTGGGAGTACTATTCCATTGATTATCTCTTTCTATTAGACCTTCTAGTACCATTTTTGAGGACAAAAATGGAGTTAAGGGGAAGGAAATGTTATATGGAGTCAATGAATGGAGGAGGTGTTAATCACCTCTTAGATCCATTTAGATGGATTTACACATGGGTGCCATGTGGCACCCATGTGTAGCTCATAGGACTCATTCAAATTGAGAAAGATTCAAATGGAGTACGTACGCGGATGGGCGGCACTGAATTGCAAAGGAATCTCCGTGTGACAGAGAGAACTGAAGGTTCGTGCGCATATCAATAGCTGTGCAGGCCTGAAGCCATATCAAAATGAAGGACATCATCAGGAGTCTCTACATTAACACAAGACGCAATAGAAACAATGGTATCAGTCTTCAGGTGATTGCACTGGTCCATCTCTGTCTTGTCTCATTTCAGGGGAGATTGTGATTTGCGCCTGTTGATAGCACGCGGCCTCTTTTCACTTCCATGAGCAAGATGCTTTTGCACGTCTGCAAAGTATGGTGAGCAATTGCTACAACTCCACTTTTACATATAGCAGATTCCAATAAACCCTTTGTGGTTGAGAGTAATGTGAGTGAATTTGCTATAGGATCGGTTTTAGTTCAGGTTGGTTGACCAGAAGCTTTTGAGAGTAAGAGACTAGAACCAGCTCAGAAGAATTACTGTGTCTATGAGAAGGAGTTGTATGCAATTGTCCATGCTTTGAAGAAGTGGGATCATTATTGATATGGTGCCAAAGTTATGACAGTGTTTGATCAGGAGAGCATTAAGTGGCTCTCTAATCAAATAGACCTTAAAGGTTGTAAGACCCGATAGGTAGAGATCCTTCAGGAATTTGATTATGAGCTTAGGTGTAGGAAGAGAAAGTTTAATGTAGTGGCTCATTCACTTAGCCGCAGGCCTATGCTCAATGGATTGAGTTTTACTCAGGTCACTAGTGAGCTACTTGAGTCCATTAGAGGGAAATGTAGGCTTGATCTTGCATATTCTGAGATTTGGAAGCCATAGAGAATGGGGATCGTGATACACAGGCTTCCAGTGGGGATGGAGTATCGATGGGTACTCAAAAAGGATTCAAGTGTAAGAATTACAGTATCCATGATGGATATCTATTATACAAAGGTAAGGTGTGTGTCCCTACAGATTTTGAGATGAGACGATACATTCTGTATGAGTGTCATGACATACCTACTGAGGACACTCAGAAGTTAACAAGACTTATGATCTTGTTAAGAGGCAATTTTACTAGCATGGACTTCATAAGGATGTCCTAGACTATGTGCTTAAGTGCACTAAATGCCAAGTGAATAAAGCTGAAAGGTTGAGGATTGGAGGACTACTCCACCCATTGGATATCCCTAATGGGAAGTTGGAGAGTATCTTGATGGATTTTATAGTTGGATTACCTAAGACACCGAGAGGGCACGACTCTATGTGGGTAATTGTGGATAGGTTTATCAAAATGGCTAGGTTTATTCCAACACGTACTACACGAACACACCCGAGTTTGCTAGACTTTCTGTGGAGAACCTATAATGGTTATATGGTCTTCCTTTAGACATAGTTTTTGATCGGGATAGGAAGTTTACTAGCCACTTTTGGAGAGGAGTCTCCAAACGGTTGAATACAAAACTTGGCATGAGTAGGGGCCTAGCATCGGTAGTCGGATGGGCAAATAGAAAGGGTTAACCAAATCCTAGAGGATATGCTTCGAGCATATGTGAATGAAAGGCAAACTAACTAGGAAGAGTACTTACATATAGTAGAGTTTGCATATAATAGTGCCAAGCACTCTTCCATTGGGCATAGTCCATTTATGCTTATGTACGGGTTTCAACCAAGAGCTAGTTATGGAGTAGGATTGCAAAATGGGAACGTTCAAGCTGCACATGACTTTTTGGAAGAGATAAACGATATGCTTAGGCTTGCTATGGATAGTATTAGGAGAGCTTGGAACAGAGCTAGAGCCATGATGACCCTCAAAGGAGAGATATCAATTTTACGGTAGGAGAGGAATCCTATCTTAGAGTTCCATCTAGATTTGAAACCATGAAGACGGGACCTTGTCCAAAACTATCTGCTGGGTATTGTGGACCTTTCCAGATACTTAAGAGAATAGGAAAGATGGCTTACTAGCTCCAACATCCAGAGAATAGCCAGATCCATCCTATTTTTCATGTTAGCCTACTTAAGAAAATGCTAGGTGAATCTGATAACCTCATTCGAGATAGTGACAACCTCCACCTTTTGTTTGGGTGACTTTTTTCAACTTACAATTGCTCATGGAATGCCAAGTTTATAATGCTTGTAGGGACTATTTGGTGATGGATCGCCATAGAGAATGGGGATCATGATACACGGGCTTCCAATGGGGATGGAGTATCGATGGGTACTCAAGAAGGATTCAAGTGTAAGAATTACAATATCCATGATGGATATCTATTATACAAAGGTAAGGTGTATGTCCCTACAGATTTTGAGATGAGATGGTACATTCTGTATGAGTGTCATGATAGACCTACTGAGGACACCCAAAAGTTAACAAGACTTATGATTTTGTTAAGAGGGAGTTGTACTGGCGTGGACTTCATAAGGATGTCCTAGACTATGTGCTTAAGTGCACTAAATGCCAAGTGAATAAAGCTGAAAGGTTGAGGATTGGAGGACTACTCCACCCATTGGACATCCCCAATGGGAAGTGGGAGAGTATCTTGATGGATTTTATAGTTGAATCACCTAAGACACCGAGAGGGCACGACTCTATATGGGTAATTGTGGATAGGTTTATCAAAATGGCTAGGTTTATTCCAACACGTACTACACGAACACACCTGAGCTGGATAGACTTTTTGTGGAGAACCTATACCGATTATATGGTCTTCCTTTAGACATAGTTTCTGATCGGGATAGGAAGTTTACTAGCCACTTTTGGAGAGCAATCTCCAAACGGTTGGATACGAAACTTGGCATGAGTAGGGCCTAGCATCCGTAGTCGGATGGGCAAACACAAAGGGTTAACCAAATCCTAGAGGATATGCTTCGAGCATATGTGAATGAAAGGCAAACTAACTGGGAAGAGTACTTACGTATAGTAGAGTTTGCGTATAAATAGTGCCAAGCACTCTTCCATTGGGCATAGTCGATTTATGCTTATGTATGGGTTTCAACCAAGAGCTCTTTATGGAGTAGGAGTGCAGAATCGGAAAGTTCAAGCTACACAGGACTTTTTGGAAGGGTTAGCGATATGCTTAGGCTTGCTATGGACAATATTAGGAGAGCTTAGAATAGAGCTAGAGCCTATGTTGATCCTCAAAGGAGAGATATCAACTTTGACGTAGGAGAGGAAGCCTATCTTAGAGTTCCATCTAGATCTGAAACCATGAAGATGGGACCTTGTCCAAAACTATCTCCTAGGTATTGTGGACCTTTCCAAATACTTAAGAGAATAGGAAAGATGACTTATCAGCTCCAACATCCAGAGCATAGCCAAATCCATCCTGTTTTTCATGTTAGCCTGCTTAAGAAAAGGCTGCCTGAATCTGACAACCTGAGATAGTGACAACCTCCATCTTTCGTTTATGACATCTTCAATTCGCTTTATAATATCTAATCTTTGAATCACTAAGACTCTAGTGATGTAAGGATGTGACAAGTGAGAAAAACTTAAAAGAATGGTTTCCATACAAAAGATTTAACGTATCTTCGAGGCAATAGAAACAATGAAGGTATCACTCATCGGGTGATCGCGCTGATTCATCTCTCTCTCTCTCACAGTCTTGTCTCATTTCAGGTGATTGCGCTGATTCATCTCTCTCTCTCTCACAGTCATGTCTCATTTCAGGGAGATTGCCGTTTGCGCCCGCTGATAGCACGCGGCCTCTTTTCACTGCCACGAGCAAGACGCTTCCGCACGTCGGTCGCAGATTTTTCCCTTCAGTTTCCTCAGCGAGCGTTCATAATAAAAGGAGGGGAAAGGACTACTGCCCGCTCCACCACTACACTCGCTAACTCGCGCTATACTCATATTTCCCATTGACTTACTTCTTCCCTAACAGAAAATGCGGCAACAAGCTCCCCGTCGAGCCCCCGCAGCTCCGCATCCCGCCCTTCTCCTCATATTGCTCCTCATCATCCATTTTCAAGCCGTATTAGCCTCCTCGCACAGGGACGAGGAAGATGGCAGATCTTGGGAGGATCCCCATGAACCCGAGGCTGAATTTGAACCCAAGCCTTGGAAGCAATACAACGAGCCCAAGTACAAACGTGTGCCTATGCCAATGTATGAGGAAGACGAGGAGGCGAAACCCATACACAAGCATTGGCGCAAAGAGGTCCACATCATCAAATACCTACAACCAAAGCCCAAGCCCAAAATAGAAGAGCAGGGGGAGCCCACGCCGACTCTCACACCACATTGGAGAAGGAAGAAGGCAGTGGTGATTGTGAAGCCCGCCTACGAGGGGCCAAAGGTGGTTAAATACTACGGGCCCGAGCCTCCGAAGGAAGAAGAGGAAAAGCCCGAATATGTGGTCGTGAAAGAAGAGCCGCCCAAACTTGTGACAATGGAGGAAGAAGAAGAAGCGGAAAAGCCCGAATATGAGCCGCTCCCGCACAAAAAGCCCAAGGAGAAGAAGGGCAAAGCCGTTGTAGTGGAGGAGGAGGATGACGAGGAGCCACCTAAAGAAGAGGAAGAGGAGCACAAGCACAAAGAGAAGCCGCCAAAGAAATACGAAGAGAAACACAAGCACAAAGAGAAGCCGCCAAAGAAATACGAAGAGGAGAAGCCGCCAAAGAAACCAAAGTGCAAGAAAGCCAAAGCAACATCACAAGTTCTATCAACCGAAGCCCAAGCTAATTATCTATAAGCCCATTCCCCTCCAGCCCAAGGAAAAACCAGTTTACATTGAGAAACATATAATCCACAAACCACCACATCCATTAACCCCATATGATTATTATTATCAACCCCATATCGTCCTCAAACTAGAACATGAACATGAACATGTCCATGAACCAAGACGACATTTTGGGAGGCGTTCAATGCATTTCCCCTAGCAAGGAAATGTAGGCAAGCCAGCACGCATCATCACAATTTACCATCTTTCCAACCCAAGGCACTAGGCATGCTACAATTTGGCATCCTTCTACAACGCATCCAAAGACACTTATGGAAAGCCGCATGGTATCCAATAAACTAAACTAGTGATGATGTAACCTAAACTAGTGATGATGTATCGGATCAAAGCTCTATTCCTTTATCGTTAATTATCATAATAAGATGATATCTTATCTTCAATCTTTCACTCCATGTCTTGTGTTCACATCTTTCTTTCCATGTAATGTAAAACCTCTTTCTTATATGTAATGTAAAACCTCTTTCTTAGCTTCCACATTCTCTTCCTTACAAATCTCTACAAAAACCCCTTGTGCGAGTTCTTCGCCTCCATACTTCGTGCCGTTACCTTTTGCATCTAGTTACAACAAAAAAATCTCACCCATTCAATTTGCACAAGTCTTCTGCAAACGTCCCAGGAATGTGAAGGGGGAGATCCTCGGCCCGATCTCCTTGAAGGTGGAAAAACATTGCTCAAAGAAGCCCAAATTCGCATGAACACTTTCTCACACCATCTACTTAAGAAACCTATATTGCACATTACGTACTGGATATTTTAGTACATAGAGGAATATACCTAGTGTGGTGTAGTAATCAACCACAAAAAATGCATAGAGAGCAAGAGAGTTTTATTTTGTTGGATGAGACGAAAAGATGGTGTGTGAAAGTAATTGTGACACAAGATTTGAAAAGTTACTGAACAAGGGAAAGGAGGATTTCCAAGGTAAATGTGAGGTGGAAAGGGATACATGATGATAAAGCATTCTCTCATTCACATCCGAAATATTCTATTGGTGATCCACTTATTATACAGAGTCAACCAAATTTCTACTTATTGATGTTGGTATTGCCATGAAATACCGGCGCTTATATCGATGAGAAACTGACACATATACTGAAGTCGATATAGAGACTTATACCGATACACATAATGGCGTGTATACCGACATGTACATCGATGCATATATGGATGCTTATACCGACGTTATGGAACCCATGCTTATATCGACAACTATTTTGACATCATGAACATTTTTTGCATGTGTATTTTCATTTGTATAAGAGCCAATATGGGACTCATATGTTGTAGTGATTATGTTGTTATTGACTATGTCAAGGAAATATAGAGCTAAGGATATGGATGTTTTCTTTAGCATCTTTTATTGAAAATCTTCAAGAAATATGGAAAGGAATTGATATAGTATATGCATCATAAGTGCCTTCAAAAAGACATATCAAAATACAAGGTAAATTAATATGGTCACAAAATCATTTTCCTAGATATAGTGAATGTTCAAAGATTACAAATTTTTGGTTATAATGCATGTCCAATGTGTCATAATTCATTAGAATCTCAATTATTTAAATCTTTCAATAACCTTCTTATATCGAAGTGCTAATCATTATCTTTCAAAGGGATCATTTACATGAAATGGAGTTGGGCGAGATAAAAAATGTGTGTACATGTATGTGATTAGCATAGTATGTGTGAGAGATGAAGGTTCAACTATTTTGGGAATTAAAAAAAACTACCTATTTTGTATTGAATTCTATACTTGGATCAATATTGATAAATAAATTGATACATCCCATGAGTGTTCTCAAAAATCTAGGCGAGCTTCTTTGGAGAACGATCACATATCAAAGAGATATCCACAAACAAAGAGAGTACTTAAAAGCAATTGGTTTATCGCCACATTTATGATGTTATATGGATAATCACCATACCTTTTGTCTAGAGAGGAATTATAAAGAAAGAAATCAATTTTTTCCACTTTTAGTACTCCAATTTGACATATGAAGTGAGGGAAGATTGCCTTCACTTAAGTAGAAGTATTATCTCTCATAAGAACTCATGATTGTCAAAATTCTCTACAATTCATATTACCATTTATTATGAAGGGACCTTCTATAAATGAGATTTAAAGTACTACATACAAATTGAATGATTATGTTACATTTATTTCTTATAATAAGACACATGAACAATATACCATAGAGGATTTTTTACATTTGAATGAATATTTAACCACCAAACTTTTGTACCATTTAGCTCGAGTTGATTTCGCGTATAGTCGATGGGAGTGCAAGTATAAGACTTTTGCATAATAAATAGATTTTCCTTTAAGATTAACTCAAAAGCTCAACTTGATGAAAGCTTGGTTACTACAAGAGGTGTTAGTATTAATGACCTAATTCCTATTAATGTCAAATTTAGAGATGCTATTTTAATGGTTTGACATAGGGGATCTAAAGCTATATGGATGAAGTGGCACAAGGTATATATATCCAAAGAAAAAAAGGATGTAGACTAATAGTAAGCCATACCCATGTCTTGATCATAAAGTCATTCCTCATATAAATTTAGTTCTACTCAATGTTCTTTATGGGAGCATGGAACACAAGGCTCCTCACAACTCTTGATGCACTATCACTATGAGTGAATATGGTGCTGGAAAGAGACTGAAAGACATAGAAAGCATCCAAAAGTCATCTGACCCACAAATAATGGTCTTTGTGATTCTACCCTCTACTTAGTCAAGGATCATTTCCACATCAACTGTACATCTTGTAAATTGTTTGCCTTCCACTTTGAATTCATTGGAGTTTTTCTTGTGCTAGTGACCTTGATCATTCTCAGTCTTGTGCTTTAGGATTAATACATCCTTTTGTCGATTGATTCCACAGAGGTTATCACTTCCTTATACATGAGTTCCAACTCCTCCTTCATCACATCACTCCCAAGGTATAGTTGTTGACATATTTAGGTAGTGATGTGTATGAACACACTACGACCACCGAGGCATTTTTTCCCTGTTTAGGAGCTTTTCTTCCTCTAGCTTGTATATACGCCCATTGCCATAATGGGTTACTTATCTTTGTACATTCTAGTGGTAATACATTCAAAATTATGTGTTGTGCTCCAAGCTTCTTCTTCTTCCTTGTGTTGTTCACGTGCTTCCGCAGACCTCAAACTCCAACAATCTAGAAATTGACTCCTTGAAAGTTTATGGATCTTTGAAGTTTGAACTGGTTATACAAAGTTTTAGTTCTTTCTTTTTGTTTTCTGAATATTTTGGATTTGAGTATATATGGTACCTTATTCTTTTTACAAAAGTCGAGATTTAGCTGGTTAGAACTAGATAACTAAATTAAACATTCCACATAAAAATTCTAAATAGATGTTCTATACAAGAACTATTTCACTCTTCAAAAGATGATAAGTCCAAGATTAACTTATTCATTTGGGTTTGCTTCCAGTTATCTAGCATATCTCTAATAATTTTCTAGAGTCGAGTACACTCTAGAATAGAGAAATTAGGAATTGCGAGAAAAGTTTCCTAAGTTGGACAATTTTCAGTTTGAATTTGACTTGGTCAAGTTTAAGAATGGTTGACCAAATGTAAATAGCACACTTTCACCTACATTTTACATAGGATTCGCAAGCCCATTAGGACAAAGTACTTCTCTAAAGAGGTAAGAAATCAAGAAATTATTGATTGTGAGTAAACCATTATGCACACATCCAAGTTAGATATTTCGGGTCAACCAAAATTCAAGTTTTCCAAATCCAATTCAAGTAAATCAAGAGTTCACAAAGTATTGATAGGGATAAGAATCTCCCTTTAGTAACTAGGTCCATGCACCAATCATTCCTAGAAATGGACTCGTAATTGGAATACACGCATTTCACATGTTTGTACCTAGATTGCAAATCAAGACACAAGTAAAATGGGCAAGGATGTTTTCAAATCCGCCTTTATTATTCATCCACTACTTTGTACTTTGATGAGTTATCAAAATGCAAAGCTAGATACTATTTTGAATTATTTGGACAGGGATCCAAGCATAGAGATGACACATGTTCTTTCAGTTCTAGGATATGAGGCTCCAAGGCTACCTATAGTATTCATACAATATCCTCCTACCTATCACTTTATTACATTTATCATTTTTTATGTATTCCCCCATACTTTAGTTCCCATATTGGACTTTAATAAGAGGTTGTTATTGTCACTATCTATGTGGAAGACCAAATGGCCATCAAAAGATCTTGTATAGGTTTTTTATAATGAAGCATATAGTGGCTAGATCAGCCACGAACTATATTGAGACCACCCATTTTTGAAACTTGTATCCAACAAACCTAATCTTTGTTCTCTCATTTCTATGTTTTTTTGTAGTTGTGCACAAACATGTGTAGGGAAGCATTGCATCTAAAAAGATTATATGTGCTATGAGGAGCTCAAGGGCTCCCCTTTTGATATGTGATAGGTACCGAGCATGAAAGTACTGTACAGTAGGCTCAAAAGGAACTTCAACAAAACTAGGGGATGAAGATCATTATCTTCAAAACTATATGCATCAACTTCAATACCTATATTTGTAAGTGTAGATTGTATATATCATTTTTTTAATAGGACAACTTTCCTTGCATACTTTTGCACATCATTTGAGTACATGATTCTTTCTCACCAGACCACTCCTTTATCATGTAGTTGGTTTCTAGATCCTTTGCAAAGGGACCACATTAAGAAGATGTAACTCACAATTTTCTATAGGATAACCACATATATCCCAAGATATCGTGAGGGTTCTATTTGTATTAAAGAGCCCTTTAAAACTTATTGAAAAATCTTAAGAGAAATGTAACATAATCCTGGTAGGAGATGGTTGAACCACACCCTAAGAGAGGATTAGGAAGTAATCCTCAACCATGGCTTTTGGGGCAAGTGGTTAGCCCATCACATTCCTAACCAAGAGGTTGTGAGTTCAATTCCTTACATTGGTATCAGAGCCTAGGAAGTAGGCTTGGGCAAGGTGGAATGATCCAATGGCCTCTAAAAAAGGCGCTTGGGCATCCTCTATGTGAAAGGGTAGGAATTGTGGAAGGCGCGCGCGTCGGCTTCAAGGATGGACCTAACAAAGATTGAGGCGTATCTCTCAATCCGTAGGTCAGATTGAGGCATGTAATATACCGTTGGAAAGCTCTCGGAACGAACTTTCCAGTGAGCTAGCTTGCAAGTGTGAAATCCTTGGGAATCCTTGGGTGGCACTTGATTGAGTGTTCAAGATACCAAGCATGGGTGAGAACAAGGTTCAAGACTGAGGTTGAGAACAAGGGCTCGAGACACCAAGGTTGCGAACAAGAAGGTTCAAGACACCAAGGTTGAGAGCAAGGGTTCAAGAGACCAAGGTTGCGAACAAGGTTGAAGAAACTGTGCGAGGTTGAGGAACATCAATTCAAGGGCACCTAGGGAGTTCAAGGGACTAATCACCAAGGCTAGAGGGATACAAGAGTAGATCATTGAGGACAATGATCGACCAAGGGGGGAAGAATGTAACATAATCCTAGTAGGAGATGGTTGAACGACACCCTAAGAGAGAGGATTAGGAAGTAATCCTCAACCATGGCTTTTGGGGCAAGTAGTTAGCCCATCACATTCCTAACCAAGAGGTTGTGAGTTCAATTCCTTACAAGAAATGAGTGTAGGTTCGTGATATGAGAGACCGACGTTAGTGTGAATTGAAACCTAAGAGGCATTGAAACAATCTATAATCTCTAGCATCACAAAAAATCTATTGATTAAAGCTATAATCAAGCTATGATTCCCTTATACATTGGATCATGTGAGAAAATCTTATGTTTCAATTCCTCAAAATCTGGATAGATCCTAATCGTACTCCATTCATACTTCTCAACGACACCAATGAGCAGGGCCTTTCACTTCCACCAAGATATCAAATTTTCCACCATGTTAAACTCCCTTATGGGAATCATACAAAAAGTGAGCATCTTGAGGGATCGCCAACATATAACTCACTCTTAAGCTGAGTTTTACACATAAATCAAAGTCAATGGGCCCATTGTCATAAGGATCAAGATAAGCACCCATGTCTAGCCCCTCAACATCCTAGATTATAAGATTACCATATGTGGTATGAGAAGTCGTTCTTGGGTCTATTCATGATTTCTTCTTTACGTATCCTCATCTCTAGTAGACATGTGGATCACAATATGCGTCTAAAGAGATATGGATATTTAATATTTTTTTTTGATATATTGGTCTTTGTACAAGTCTAAAAGTGGGTTGGTAGTTTTTGTACCTTTTCTTCTACATAATTGTCGCAATATTTGTCCATGTATTCATCGGAAACCAAGGCAATAAAATAGATATTTTCAACTTAAGAAAAGGTGAGTTAAAAATATATTGTTGTTTTTTTATGTGTTTCGCCCATTAAACAAGTAAGAAATGATATACGTTCTCCCAAGCACATGTTTATAGAACATGATTCTGCATAAACTCACAAATCATTATGATACTATAGAGACTTAATATCATGAGATCTGGTCTATCTTGTCCATTAAATACTCCTACAAAGCATCCACTTCTATCATAGATATCATGAACAGAGCACCTACATCAAGTATAGATGCTTCAACACCATACAAATCTTGGTATAATAGAAAACTAGATGTATCACACTTGACATATACATGCCTACATGCACACATAAACCTATATATACATGCATACATATTTACATGTACATATTTACACATATACACATATACATGTACACAATTATAAACATACATATGCTCCATATCCTGTAGGAGTCTTAATCAATTGAATTCTATTGTTGATAGTCTATATCTCTTTTGTTGTAAGTACCCAAGGAGCAGGTGCATAAGTCGTTTCTTGTCGATGTCTATCAAAAACTGTCCATAACTTTGGTTTGGATTTTTGTTCTTTCAAATCATTCCTTGATGGTGTGGTATCTTTTAGTCCAAGAAGATGCTGCCATAGTGAATGACCAATATTTTTGAATATATGCATAGGATCACGAGGATGACATACTTTTAACTCTTTCCAATACTCCAAAGAATACCATATTGATATGTTCTTTGTGAGTGCCAATTTTCCTTTACCTCTGGTCACATACTCATTATCTGAATCATCACTGAAGATTTCTATTTTGGATCTATCAGAGGTCCATCTGTCCATTTTTTATACCAATCCATAGGTGTCATAGGTTTTGGACATTGACCTGTTTCAAGCTTTCTTGTAAAATGTATCGCTTCTCTTTTAGATCTTAATGGATGATCATCAGGCAAGAATCGTTGATGTCGAAGATAAACATTTTTGTTGAGATTCTTACTATAGATTGATCTCAACCAATCACCACAATATGGACAAGCTTTATAACCCTTAGTAGATATTCTTGCATCATGGAAAATGATAAAAATATAATTAGATTAAAACATATTTATTTACATGCATATTGAATACAAAAATTACATCAATACCTGAACAAACACCATATCCTGGAAAATCGTGAATAGTCCAAGCCACAAAACCACGAACCGTAATATGTCTTTCATTAATGCTTTTCAATACATCAATGACATTAATACCTCTCCATAACTCTTGAAGATCATCAATGAGAGGAGCAAGATATATATTCATATCTTTAACTTGTCTTTTGCCTGGGATTAAAAGTGAAAGCATTAAATGTTCCTTTTTAATGCTACGATATGGCAGAAGATTGTAGTTTATGACTACCACTGGCCATGTTGACCATTTACTAGATTTCATGGAGAATAGATTAACCCCATCTAATGCAACTCCTAACTTTAGATTCTGTGGATTTTGTGCAAATTCAGGCCATGTAGAATCAATATGCTGAAAAGCAACACATCATGAGGAATTCTGATTATTCCATCAGTACTTTTGTGATCATGTCCCCAAGCCAAAAGCTTTGATAATTCGGGGGTTTGAAACATATGTCTAATCCGTGGAGCCAATGGAAAATGTCTCAATACCTTTTTTGGGATATTACCTTCTTCGCCCTTATATCGAGGAGATTGACATTTGGGACATGTCAAAGAGTCTGCATATTCACCTCTATATAAAATACAATCGTTAGGACATGCATGTATACATTGATAATCTATACCAAGATTGTTGATTATCTTCTTCATTTCATCATGTGAGTAGGAAGAATATTCTGACTTGGTAAAAACTTTTCAGATAATAACCAGTAATTTTATCAAAAAAAGATATATTAAAAAAAGTAAATAAATAAATATACACACATATATATATGCATATAATTTTATATTGTGTATGCTTATGTTCATCTTTCAAAATATTCACGAAAAATTTAATTGTTTTGGATGGCAGGATACGATTGTTTGTTTTGGAGGATATGAAGTATGTACCTTCATTGAATGATTTGTCGATTCTATCATATGTTCAGTTTGAAATGTGAGAAGCGGGTTTATAATTGCTATTCAAAGAATTTGGCACTGTTTATAGGCCATACGATGGTGACGTGGATGAACCGCGTGCACAGAGGTTACTCAAGATAGAGCAACCTGATTATAAGGGACTAGTGCCATCAGGATTCCTGGGGTATGCAGTAAACCTCTTGCATGTCAATGATGAGCATCTGAACTTTAGGATACAAAGTGGAAATCATGGTGGCTTGAGAGGATCACTTTTATACAGCTTGTTCAAAGAACTTCGGGTTTATGACACTGAAGTTTTTTGAACAAGCTGTATAAAAGTGATCCTCTCAAGCCACCATGATTTCCACTTTGTATCCTAAAGTTCAGATGCTCATCATTGACATGCAAGAGGTTTACTGCATACCCTAGGAATCATGTTGGCACTAGTCCATTATAATCAGATTGCTCTATCTTGAGTAACCTCTGTGCATGCGATTCATCCAGGTCAACATTGTATGGCCTATAAAGAGTGCCAAATTCTTTGAATAGCAGTTATAAATCCGCTTCTCACACTTTCAAACTGAGCATATGATAGAATCGACAAATCATTCAATGAAGGTACATACTTCATATCCTCCAAAACAAACAATCGTATCCTGCCATCCAAACAATCAATTTTTCGTGAATATTTTGAAAGATGCATTAATAGTTTTAAAAGATGCGTGGACAAAAAGTGTCCATTCGATTCAAGTTCTTGTTCTTACCTTATCTAAAGTGAGAATAAAAACCTGCATGTATTTATATATATATATTTATGCACATATATATATATAAAACGATAGAAAATTGAAAATTATACCTTAGTAGTGTCGAAACAGATACATTACTCCATCCAAAATGATTTTGAAGGTTGAGAATAAGTAAGCTCGCACTTAGTCATGTCAAACGACTTCCTTCATATACATGCTTTAGACATTCCTCTCGAAGATATTTCTCATTTTTAGAAATATCAATGCTCTCATTGTCATTTTGATACCAATCCTCAATAAAATTTGCCATGCCATCATTTTCATCATTGTCACACAAATCTTGTACTTTATCGTCTTTTGAATATAGATCTTTCAACTTTGCATATTTCACAGGATCAGTTTTGCGTAGCCTCCTCATGGAAGCTTATGATAGGAGGTCTTACTGGTAATTGTGAATGCTGTGGAGGAATATCATCAACATCATACGTTGGAATCTACACATATAAATAAAATTCATTAGTATTCCATAAATGAATAAAAAGTAAACTTTAAATATAAAATTAAGTATATAACTTATTAAATATGGATAGAAAAGTTTTACTCTCTAGCTAAAAGGTGCTCTTGGAGGTCTACGCCATCCATAATTCACTAATAGTTCATCACTGACATGTAATGTAGTAATAGCATTGACAACTATGTATCTTGATACATCTCTACTCATGTATGGTGATTCATGACTATTTTCATGCTCCTCAAATGTGCAATTAGTCCTTGAACTATTATGTAACCCTCGACTATTATTTATTAAACCTGCTATATTTCCATGTGTGTAAGGTCTTCCATCAATAGATAATCTTTCATTTTCTACATGTAAAATCCTTCTACTAGTAAGGGATGCTGCGTTCAAGCATATTCCATAAGTACTCATGCTTTGAACATAACGTGAAAGTCGATGCCAATCTCTCCATTCATATATAGGACCACAAAATGACATAAGAGTGACTTCAGAGTTCGGAGGCACATACAAATCCTCTACAATAAAGAGACCATGACCAGCATTAGTAATAATGGATGGAGCAATCATATAGCGATTACCCCAAAAGTTGAAAACCTCTCCATCTAAAGGAAGTGGTCCTCTATTCCATCCTCCATATCTTCTTCTATCATATGTTTGTACTAAAGAACGACCACGAGCTGGCAATGGATAATCTCTAGCCGTTTCATTCTCTAAACTAGGAGGTAGAGGATTTCAAAAAACCTCTACTTGTAATTGATGAACAACAAGTCCATGACATGTACAAGGTATATTAACATTATGAGAAAAAATATCATCATCATCATGATCGAGCAAGTATTACTGTATATCAACAGTAATTTGATTTTATATATGGTTTTTAAATAAAATAATGACATTAATATATATAGAAAATACATACCCAAGCATTATCACGTTGACCATGGTGCACGCTCAAAAGTACCATACTCTGCCTCATGTTCAATACATTCCAATCGTGGTCTTCGATACGTGCCATAACAAGAGTTACACCAACATATAATATGCTCTTCATAGTAAAATTCATCATAATTCCTATCGGAGGACACATGTGAAGTCATTGCATGGGTAGGAGGTGGTGGAGTACCCTCTGATTGATCAGAATCTGCACATAATAAGAAACAAAAAAAAAATATAAGTTATGTATCCATCAAATATATTTAAAATTAAATGTTTGATATACTTACATTATAAAGTCGTTGCACGATGAGGAGACGGTGGTGGAGTTCCATCTGATTGATTAGAATATACAAATAATGGTATTTGATATTAATAATCTGCTTATCTACATACAAAAAAAATTCACATATATATATTTACACATACACACATATTCACATATACACATTTACACATTTACACATACACACATATTCACATATACACAACTACACATTATTGTGGGATAAATGCATGTATTTTGTATGAATGAGTGTATATGCATGCATGTGTGTGTACGTATATATGTGGATATATATATGTGTGTTTATGTTATATGTATGTATATGTGTATATGTATACATATATGTATGCGTATATGTTTGCATGTATATGTGTATGTGGGTATGTGTATGTGTATGTGTGTGTATATATGTGTATGTATTCTGATTTTTTTTTCTGTTTGAGATTAAATTAACAGGAGATATTGTATGGTGGAAAAAAATAAGAGGCGATCTAACATAACACCTGAGACGTGGCAGTTTTTTCGTAGACAGATACATCTTCAAGAGTCATTTCCTGCAGAAGTACACAAATTAGTAGTTTATATTTATAATTTTTATATATTTTAGTGATTTTTTACATTTAATTTATGTATTTTTTTCTTGAATAAACAGGCTGCTGCAAAGAAGAGAGTGGAGTCGGGCCACACATCGCACCTAGGCCAAATGGGCCATAATGGTTTTGTAGCTACATTTGTAAGTATATGTGTTATTGTGAGTACATTTTTTATTTTAGTTAAAATGCAAGCAACTAATCTTTTTTATTTGTTTCAATGCAGCGGAAGGATTATGGCCGATATCCTACGAAACATGAGATCGAGTATGCTACACATTTTGGATATCAGCGTTTGAGCAAGTATATGCAAGATCATCGTGATGTCTTTGTGAGTATTTTTAAATTTTATATAATTATTTTATTTTTATGAATGGTTTAATTGTTTTATTTATTTATGTTTGTTATATGTAATACAGGAGTATTATGGAGAGACAAATATGGATGAGATGGAGAGACAGACACAGAAGGGACGATCTCGATCGTCACAGGGTGATCATGACGATGAGGATGAGGAAGATCAGGATGATCATGATATTGCTGATGATGATGATGATGATGATGATTAGGATTTTAGTTGATTATGACATTGGATTATATGTATTTACATTGATATATATATATATATATATATATATATATATATATATATATATATATATATATATATATATATATATATATATATATATATATATATATATATATATATAGTTTATCTATATATTTTTCATTTCAGTTATGTTTTGAATTGTGTGTATGGTATTAAGTAATGAAGAGTTTTGTTCTATTGATTGTTATTATTGTTTATATTAAGCATGTGTTTTAATACTTTAATTATACAATTCATTCATATGTGTGTACCTAAGTGTATATGTATGTGTGTGTATATATATGTATGCGCATGTGTATGTGTGTGTATATGTATGTATGTGCATGTGCATGTGTAAGTGTATATGTGTGTATGCATATGTGCATGTGCATGTGTAAGTGTATATGTGTGTATGAGTATGTGCATGTGCATGTGTATATGTGTGTATATGTGTGTGCATGTATATGTGTAACTCTATGTGTATATGTGTGTATGTGCATGTATATGTGTATATGTAGGTATGTGCATGTGTGTGAATGTGTATATGTGTGTGTACGTATGTGCATATATATGTGTATAATGTATGTATATGCATGTGTATATGTATTCCACATGCATGTGTATGTGGATGCATTTCCATTTGCATCCATGTGCATGCATGTACATGCATGTGGATGCATTTCCATTTGCATCCATGTGCATGCATGTGGATGTGCATATACATGTATTTGTGTATATGTTAATGTGTGTATATATATATATATATATATATATATATATATATATATATATATATATATATATATATATATATATATGCAATAATGCATGCATGTAAGTCTTTTTATGTGGTTGTAGAAATGTTTGTGCATATGCATGTGTATATGTGTGTATGTCTAAGTGTATGTGCACATGTATCTATGTGTATATATGTGTGTGTATGTGCATGTGTATATGTGTGAAAGTGCATCTTCATCATGTATAAGTGTATAAGTGCATATCAATAAGTGTGGGTATGCTATCTAATGAAAATAACACAATTCAAATGATATACAAAGAATAGAAATTGTACTTACAATGGTTAGCCATACTTTTTGCTTGGTTAGCTTCTTGAATAACCTGCAATAAAGAGAGAGAGAGAGAGAGAGAGAGAGAGAATTCAAAGAGAGAAAGATTTATAAAGAGAGAAACAGAGACAGGGGGAGACAATAAGAGAGAGCTTAGGCAAAACAACAATTCTGCATATACTTGCTTCAGCTCGTAAGCGCATCACAATTACGAACGTTGGAGAGCTCTTCGATCATATGAGTGAAAATGCCGATCGAAGAGCCTCCAACGTTTTAATTTTTTTTTTCCGTCAACAGAGCATCGTGTAAGCGATGTAAGCGTCGAGTTGGCATCGCATAAGCGACATGTTCGTAGTGTCGCTTATATGACGTCAGAAAACGTTGCTTATGCGATGCAAAAAAGCGTTGCTTATGCGACGCTATTTAAAACTGTCATGTTAGCGACGCTGTATGGGAGCGTCGCAGCCCCATCGCGCCACAAGTCGCAAAAAACGTTGTTTGGTTCGTCGTTTAATCGACGGTCCGTGTGCGACGCTCATTACAATGCATGTTGCAGTTTTATAGCGACAAAATTCTGTCGCCTTAACCGTTGCTATACGCTTGTATTCCTTGTAGTGCTTGGACAATCAAACCTTGACAATAAGAATATCAATAATTTGTGTGAAACTTTCCAATTCCATAAGAAAACCAAGTTCCCAATTAAAAAAGAGTAACTATGTGAGTTATCAGCCAATTCATTTTGTTCATATAGATGCTTGGAGAATTCAAATGGAGGTAATTGACAATTTGTTCAAAGCTCTTGTGGAGAATGAATGTGATAGGTATATCAAGATTTTGATGTTAGATAAAGGGGCAGAATTCTTCTCTCATGATTTCTCTCATATCTTGGAATCCAATGGTATCAAGTGACAAGTTACATGTAGGTGCACACCTCAATGGTGTATTAAAAGAAGAAGAATAGGTACATTTATGAATGTGCTAAGGCTATGATGCAAGAGATAGGAATGCCAAATTCCTAGTGGGAAGATGAAGAAACCACTGTCATAGATATCATGAACAGAGCACCTACATCAAGTATAGACGCTTCAACACCATACAAATCTTGGTATAATAGAAAATAAGATGTATCACACTTGAGAGTGTTTGGTTGTAATTTCTATCTCTTAATACCAAGTGACCTTGGCATACCTTGTCATCTTCTACTCACAACGTTAATGATTAATGATTACGAACGTCTTATTCACTCGATCAATCTCTCGCAAATAGGTGACTCGAACTCAAACAATCACCTGTGAAAATTACCATATCTTAAGCTCTGCAAACGGTCCTTTTTGTAGGAAGTCTCCTTCCAGGATAAATATCCCAGATTGGATGTAGTTTGAGAGAGATTCATGTTTTTCTATGTAATGAGGACTCCTCTCACTTTTTATGGTTGGTTATAGATCTCACTACACGCTCTTTAAAGAAAAACTTGTTCGATGCCGTATGTGAGTGTTTAAAACTCACTGTGTACACAGTCGTTTGTTTGAGTCTCACATGCTTTTCTTATGTGAGTACATGTTTTGGTTTTTCTGTTGCATGTGTACTGTGCTCCGAATATATAACCTTTGTGAGGTATTCCCTTTGCATTCCTCACGTCGGTGGAATAAGAGCTTAATGTGCAACCATGCTTTCTCTTAATTATCAAGATGTAATTATAAGTAAATGTAATACGTAATGCCAATTTATAAAATTTTCATTTCGCTTTATAATATCTAATCTTTAAAAGATCCCAAGGAATCACTAAGACTCTAGTGATGTACGGATGTCACAAGTGAGAAAAACTTAAAAGAATGGTTTCCATACAAGAGATTTAATGTATTCTCGAGGTGTCTGGCAATGATAGAATAATTAACGCAAGACGCAATAGAAACAATGGTATCACTCTTCAGGTGATTGCACTGATTCATCTCTGTCTTGTCTCATTTCAGGGGAGACTGTGGTTTGCGCCTGCTAATAGCACGCGGCCTCTTTTCACTTCCACGAGCAGATGCTTTTGCATGTCCGAAAAGTATGGAGAAATGGAAAGTAGCAATTGCTACAGCTCTACTTTTACATATAGAAGATCCCAATAAACCCTTTGTGGTTGAGAGTAATGTGAGTGAAATTCTATAGGAGCGGTTTTAGTTCAAGATGGTTGACCAGAAGCTTTTGAGAGTAAGAAACTAGAACCAGCTCAGAAGAATTACTGTATCTATGAGAAGGAGTTGTATGCGATTGTCCATGCTTTGAAGAAGTGGGATCATTATTGATATGGTGCCAAAGTTATGACACTGTTTGATCAAGAGAGCATTAAGTGGCTCTCTAATCAAATAGACCTTAAAGGTTGTAAGACCTGATGGGTAGAGATCCTTCAGGAATTTGATTATGAGCTTAGCTGTAGGAAGAGAAAGTTTAATGTAGTGGCTCATTCACTTAGGCGCATGCCTATGCTCAATGGATTGAGTTTTACTCAAGTCAGTAGTGAGCTACTTGAGTCCATTAGAGGGAAATGTAGGCTGGATCTTGCATATTCTGAGATTTCGAAGCCATAGAGAATGGGGATCGTGATACACGGGCTTCCAGTGGGGATGGAGTATCGATGGGTACTCAAAAAGGATTCAAGTGTAAGGATTACAGTATTCATGATGGATATCTATTATAGAAAGGTAAGGTGTGTGTCCCTACAAATTTTGAGATGAGACGGTACATTCTGTATGAGTGTCATGACATACCTACTGAGGACACACTTAGAAGTTAACAAGACTTATGATCTTGTTAAGAGGCTGTTTTACTGGCATGGACTTCATAAGGATGTCCTAGACTATGTGCTTAATTGCACTAAATGCCAAACGAATAAAGCTGAAAGGTTGAGGATTGGAGGACTACTCCACCCATTGGACATCCCCAATGGGAAATGGGAGAGTATCTTGATGGATTTTATAGTTGGATTACCTAAGACACCGAGAGGGCACGACTCTATGTGGGTAATTGTGGATAGGTTTATCAAAATGGCTAGGTTTATTCCAACATGTACTACACGAACACACCCGAGTTGGCTAGAATTTTTGTGGAGAACCTATAACGGTTATATGGTCTTCCTTTAGACATAGTTTTTGATCGGGATAGGAAGTTTACTAGCCAATTTTGGAGAGGAGTCTCCAAACGGTTGGATACGAAGCTTGGCATGAGTAGGGCCTAGCATCCGTATTCGGATGGGCAAACAGAAAGGGCTAACCAAATCCTAGAGGATATGCTTCGAGCATATGTGAATGAAAGGAAAACTAACTAGGAAGAGTACTTATGTATAGTAGCGTTTGCATATAAATAGTGCCAAGCACTCTTCCATTGGGCATAGTCCATTTATGCTTATGTATGGGTTTCAACCAAGAGCTCCTTATGGAGTAGGAGTGCCGAATGGGACAGTTCAAGCTACACAGGACTTTTTGGAAGGGATGAACGATATGCTTAGGCTTGCTATGGACAATATTAGGAGAGCTTAGAAGAGAGCTAGAGCCTATGTTGATCCTCAAAGGAGAGATATCAATTTTGATGTAGGAGAGGAAGCCTATCTTAGAGTTCCATCTAGATCTGAAACCATGAAGACGGGACCTTGTCCAAAACTATCTCCTAGGTATTGTGGACCTTTCCAAATACTTAAGAGAATAGGTAAGATGACTTACTTGGTCCAACATCCAGAGCATAGCCAAATCCATCCTGTTTTTTATGTTAGCCTGCTTAAGAAAAGGCTGCGTGAATCTGACAACCTCTTTCCAGATAGTGACAACCTCCATCTTTCGTTTATGACATCTTCAATTCGCTTTATAATATCTAATCTTTGAATCACTAAGACTCTAGTGATGTAAGGATGTGACAAGTGAGAAAAACTTAAAAGAACGGTTTCCATACAAAAGATTTAACGTATCTTTGAGGCAATAGAAACAATGCAGGTATCACTCATCAGGTGATTGCGTTGATTCATCTCTCTCTCTCTCAGTCTTATTTCATTTCAGGGGAGATTTCCATTTGCGCCAAGCTTCTTCTTCTTCCTTGTGCTGTTCGCATGCTTTCGCAGGCGTCTAACTCCAACAATTGGTATCAGAGCAGGTCATCACTTCATCTATGGTGTTGTCGACACTCCTCCGGTTGCAGTCTTAGAATCGCACAAAATCGCGATCTGAGCTCCTTTCGGGCTCCGAACGCACTATTGTAGTGCTTGTGTAGGCTATTTTGTCTTTTTGTGCCAAAGGTATATACCAATTTTTGTTCGCCAATATAAGTGTCTCGAAGTCTGCTATAAGTCTAGTGAAATTTGTCTGTGCAGTTCTACTCAACTTTTTGAGATAGAGTCAATTTTTTGCATCAAGCTATTTTATTCATCGACCATGGCTGAAAGCAGTGATGTATTCCGTATGTTGGCTATTGAGGATAAGTTGAATGGTACCAACTACATGTTATGGGCTTATATGATGCAACATGTGTTGGTTGCAAAAGGACTGTGGAACATTGTGCAAGGTGTCAAAAAACATGCTATCACACCTGCAACTGTTACAACTGCAGGTACTGAAGCTGATGTAGAACATGTCGAAGATTATGATATTCTGCATATTCATGTTCGTGCTGCAGTTTTTGCTGCACCTACTGCAGAAGATTTGCTGGGATGAGAGAGATGCCTAGGCACATGCATTAATAGCTTTGTCTATCAAACATGCCATTATTCCTCACATTCGTTCTTGTAGAATAGCTAAGGATGCTTGGGATACACTTACCATATTGTACCAAGCTAGGAATGAGGCTCGTGTTGCTTACCTCCGAAAACAGTTGGAGAGTGAGCACATGAATGAAGGTGATTCTATGGACAATTTCCTAACGAAGATCAAAGACTTGAAGGAACAATTGATTTCTGTTGATGAGGTTATACCAGATAGCTCACTTGTGCAGACCCTTCTGAATGGTCTTCCTGATTCATTTCAAAGTTTTGCTTCTACTCTTCGGTTGACAATGAAAGGCAATCCAAATGCCTTATCATTTGAGGAGTTAGTCTCTATTCTGTTGCAGGAAGATCAATCCAAGTAGAATAGGTCCATTATGTGAGTTGCAGATCAAGCTTTCCTAGCTAGTCAGAAGGGCAAAGGAAAATGGAGCTCTTTAACTAGTAAGCAGAAATCTTCTAATTCTGCATATTCAAAGAAGGAAGATAAAGACGAGAAGAAATCAAAAAAGAAAAAATTGTTTTGTAAGTATTGTAAAGGGAATGCTCATATCATAAAGAACTATTCAAAACTGGCTGCTAAAGAGGCAAAGAAGAAAGAGGCTCGAATGGTTGTTGCAGAGGCCTCTACACCAAAAACAGAGTCTGCTAATCTTATGCAGGAAGAAGAATGGGTGTTTACTACTGTCTGCAGTTTTGACCCATCTTCTCATGAGCAGTGCATGTCTGCAGTAGACTCAGATGTTTGGTATTTTGACACTGGGGCGACCAAACATATTACCTCACAGCACAGTTTCTTCTCTTCACTCGAGCCTGCGCCAACAGCTCCTTTTATCATGTTATGGGAGTTGGTAAGATCATTTTGACTACTGCTGATGGTAGTTCTTTCACTTTCTCAGATGCTTTATTTGTGCCAGGGATCAAGAAGAACCTGTTATCAGTTTTTCCATTAGCCAAGATTGGCTTGGTTGTGAAATTTGTATTTGGCATGTGCAATAAATGATTCTCAAGCTATGTGAGATGCAAAGCTTTGGCATGCATGCTTTCGTCATCTGAATTTTGCTAGTTTGCTACACCTGCAGGAATCTAAAATGGTGTCCTATTTGCCCAAACTTGAGGCACCTAGAAAACATTTTTGTGAAGGTTGTATTTTGGGCAAAATGCAGCATTCGTCCTTTCCAAAAGATGGTTCAGTTTGGGCTAGTAAAAAATTGTAGCTTGTACATAGTGATTTCTATGGTCCTATGTAGACACCTTCTTTTGGGAATTATCTTTACTTCGTGACTTTCATCGATGATTTTTCAAGGCATGCATGGGTATATCCATTGAAGGCAAAGTCTGAAGTGTTCATGTGCTTCAAACAGTTTTTGATTTTGGCTGAAAATCTATCAGCATGTAAAATGGGCACCCTTCATTTTGATCGAGGGGGGGAATATATGTCTTCTGATTTTAATGCATTTTTGGCTGAATGTGGGATAAAACACCAGTGTACAGTGCCGTATACACCTCACAGAATGGAGTTGCTGAACGAAAGAACATTTCACTCATGGAGATGGCCAGGTATATGGTCAAGAGTCAGGCTTTACCACATAGTTTCTGGCTTGAGGCTGTCATGTATGCAACATATGTACTTAACAGGTATCCCACTAAAGCATTGCAGTCTATCACTCTATATGAGGCTTGGCAAGACCACAAGCCATCTATTGCTCATCTGTGTGTTTTTGGTTGCTTGGCATATGCATTAGTGCCTGAACAACAACACAAAAAATTGGATGATAAAGTAGTAAAATGTATTTTTGTTTGGTATAGTTCTGAAAGTAAAGGCTATCGTCTGTATCATCCATAGACTAAATGCATTTTGGTTAGCGGTGATGTTGTTTTTGTGGAAGATGCTATTCAGCCATTGCTTTCATGTACTAAGGAGACATTTGTTAGCTCCAAAGACATAATTCCATTTCTGATGCAGATGTACATGATGCACTTATTGATGAGAGAGCTGATATTGAGCAGGCAAGAACTATCCCAAAATGGCTGGTGCAGACCTTGCATGACAACAAATTAGATGCACCTCTATCATATCATACTCGTTCAAGCTCTCATAGTGCCTCTTTTGCATCAGATTGCTATGCTATGGCTGCATCTAGTCTCTATGATGAGAATGAGCCTGTTTCATTTGATGAAGCACAAAATTCAGATATTGGATGGTTGTTATGCAATCTGAATATGATGCTATAATGAAGAATGGTACTTGGTCTTTATGTGACTTGCCTCTTGGCAAGAAGGCCATTGGCAACAAGTGGGTATACAAGCTGAAGCTTAAACCGGATGCTACAATTGATAGGTATAATACTAGGATTGTGGCAAAGGGTTATGCATAGGAAAGAGGCATTGATTTTGATGAGACCTTTGCACCTACATGCCCTATAACTACTGTTTGGAGCATCTCTACACTTGTAGCTCATCATGGTTGGAATGTACATTAGTTGGACATTAAAACAACATTTCTGAATGGTGACTTTCATGAAGAAGTGTATGTTTTTCAGCCCTGTGGCTTTGTGCAGAAAGGGCATGAAAACCAGATGTGTAGGTTAAAGAAGGCATTATATGGTTTAAAGCAGGCACCACGTGCTTGGTATGAGAAGATACATGCCTATCTGATTGCACATGGTTTTGAGAACAGTCCAACTGAAAGCAACTTATATTTTAAGCATGCTAATGATGTGCTTCTGATCATTGTTGTCTATGTTGACGACATGATGCTCACTGGTCCTACTGAGAAGCATATTGCTGATTTTAAGGCTGATTTGCATGCCTCATTTGAGATTTTTGATTTGGGGCATTTGCATCACTATTTGGGCATTCAGTTTATGCAAGTTGATGGTGGAATGGCTTTGTGTCAAACGAAATATATTGATACATTATTGCAGCATTTTGGCCTTGAAGACTGTAAGCCTATTGCCACTCCTATGGAGACAGGTTTATGATTGAGTCTTCATGATGCTGGAGATGCATTTGATGTTGTTCTCTATCAGCAGGCTATTGGATGCTTGATTTACTTATGCATTACTCGGCTAGATATTCAGTTTGCTGTCTCACAGATAAGCAGGTTTATGCATTGCCCAGGAGTCAAGCATTGGCAGGTAGTTAAGCGCACCTTTCGCTATTTGAGTGGTACTTGGCTACTTGGGTTGTTTTATCCCAAGGGGGGATCACTACCACCATATTTGCATGCTTTTTCTAACTCTGATTGGGTTGGTTGCTATGACACTCGTGTATCCACTAGTGGCTTTTGCTTCATGCTTGGTAGCTCATGTATATCTTGGTTGAGCAAGAAGCAGCCTACTGTGGCCACTTCCAGTTGTGCGGCTGAGTATAGGGAAGCTTTCACAGCAACTGTTGAGTGTGTGTGGCTCAGATGCCTTATGGCTGATTTGGGTGTTGGTCAGACTTTTGCCACCACCATCTTCACTGATAGTTAGAGCGCATTGGTAGTTGCAAGGAACCCTGTGTTCCATGCTTGCACTAAGCACATTGAGGTGCATTATCACTATGTCAGGGAGAGGTTCTTTGTCGGGGAGATAAGCTTGGCATATGTGCCCATGCAGGAGAACATTGCAAACCTTTTCACGAAGGCTCTGCCTAGGGAGAAGTTTGAAGCTTTTCGCAAAGCTTTGGGCTTACTTCCTTTTGTGGAGTGATTTCCACATAGCTTGGCACTTCCTTACACATGAGTGACAACTCCTTGTTCACTGCATCACACCCAGGGGGGATTTGTTGATATATTTAGGTAGTGATGTGTGTGAACATGTTAGCCCCAAAAAATGGTGAATTTTTATGCACTAACGTGGTTCTATTTGGCAGAAAAATACGCTTGATTTCAGGAACTTGAAGAGTGGATTTGATGATAGGGGAGACGTATATCAATCCATGGCAGCAGACAAGGGAGAACAAATTCATAAGGAGGTTGCCAATCGTGGCCTACTTGAAGATGACCATTTGGTTGTGGCTGCTGTGGACATGTATGCAAAATGTGGACACTTGAGATTATCATGTGACTTATTTCAAGAGCTTACAAACAAAGATGTTGTGTCATGGAACTCTCTGATGTATGGATATTTGGATCGTGAGTTGTGGGAGGCAGTGCTTGATTGTTTCCCTCGCATGCTTCTGGAGTCCACCTTTCCAGATGCTATGTCCGACTCAGGTGGCTTGAAGTCTTGTGGCGCCACTGGATTTGTGGCAAAAGGGAAGGAGATACATACCAGGATAGTGAAACAGTTATTGTCATTGTCAGAGGATCTTATTGTTGGCAAGGCATTGATGGATATGTATGTAAAGAATGGTTTACTTAGAGAAGCACAAGACGTTTTTAACAATACTTGTGCAAAAGGTTTGGCATTGTGGAATGTGTTAATGTCAGGATACACACAATCGGGACTTACTGATAAGGTTTTCAACATTTATAACGAAATGATTGAAGAATGTGGTGATCCAGATCCAGTAACTTTTGTAAGTGTTTTGAATGCTTGTAGTCACACTGGCCTGCTGGATGAAGCTTCAAGCTATTTTTGTGCCATGTGTAAGAGTTATGGTTATATACCAACAGCGGAGCATTTTACGTGCATGGTTGATCTTCTTGGGCGTGCAGGCCAACTTGAAAATGCAATAGTACTAATGAATGGATTTCCACTTCATCCTGATCTTGCTGTATCAACAACAGCATTAAGTTCTTGTCGTAAACAGGGAGATCTCTTATTAGGAAAACAAGTTTTCGAGGCCTTAAGCACTGATGATTTTTCTATGCATATTTGCATGTATAACTTGTTTATTGAGGCTGCCAGATAGGAGTGAAGCCAAACTGAATGTTTCAAAAGTACATTACTGGATTTAGATGGCTGAAGATGTTCGATGGCTGCTCTTCTGTGGGGCCCTCTCTCATGACTGCAAAAATATGGTTGTCTTCTTCATTGCTTCCACTGGCACACCCCATTTCTCTGACAAGAAAACGGAAAAGGGGGGGGGTCCTCCAGCCTGACGGGCGCAGAGGAGTGGGAGGAGCAGGCCGTTTTCCTGGCAGGCCTGACGAGCGCATCCTCAGGGGGCTCAGTCTTCAGAAGGGGAATAAGGGGGAAATTTTGGGTGATTTCGGTGGGCAGGTGTGCAGAGGATTCAGGGGGAGCCGAGAGGAGAAGGGTTGGTTGTCTACCCCTTTGTTCGTGGTTCTTCGAACTTTTACACTGGATGGTGTTCAGCTGCAATTAGCTCTTAACTTAGCGCAGAAGATGGAGGTTTTTTTTCGCCAAGTGGGTTTTGGGTGTGCTTGGGTTGAAGATTATTGAGCACAGCCGGGTCTGTTTATGCCCTCCCTCTAGCGCCAATAGCTGCGCATTCAACGGAGGTTTCTTACATTGCTAATCCAAGGGAGGTTCATCAAATGGGGGTCTCAAGCGCTACTTGGGAGACGTAGTTATACCAGAAATCCGGCTATGGACGAAAAAGGCAGGTCTATTCTGTCGAGATACAATCTCTTCTCCGCTATTTCTTGGGTGGTGCTGGTCGCTGCGCTATCGTGGGATTCACAGTAGGAACCCAGAGCAGTTCAAATAAGGGCGCTTCAAGTAAGTAGAAACAATTCTGATTATGTAAATGCAAAGGATGAGAGAGCTTCGCAGGTCCGCCCATCTGCAGCACATACCAGTGTTTATGCAATGCATTTTGTATTCCCCAAAGTTCCGTGAACATCCATTTCGCTCCTTTCTTTTGAGTTGTCTGTATGGAGACTAAGACGCGGAGGCGTTCAATCTTCAAATAATACAGGCTAGGCTGCAAGATTTTATGTTTGTTCGTGCTTTGAAGCAGTCCTTTCTATTCTATCTAGAACAGATTTTAAGAAATTGCAATATCGCAGGTGTCAAAACTCCATGTCCCAAGGATGAGCAACATAATGTATTTAATAGGGATTGCTGTAAAGTATTAGATCACCACCTTCCCGTACTGCATCATGGATTTTGATACATGCATACCTGGTAGCGCTATTAGCTTTTGAGGCACTTGATGTCAACTCCCCGTCCGATTTATTGGTTAACAAACAGAGTTGCATGATCCCAATCGTGGCCTTTTTGAAATGGTTTATGCTTCTCACAGAAAAGGTGCAGATTGTACAGATGACCTAATGGGAATGTCTCTGTTTTCGTTAAATTTATGGGCAACATCAGTTTTGTGTTATGTGCTGTCATTGGATGTTTTTTTTATTGCCTTTACTTAGAGAAGAATGCTGCAATATTGGTCACGTATGTTTTCTTGTATGAATTGTTTTTGAAACATTGTGTGGGTCATGTCCAGCTAAAATGGGACATATTGGTCACCATGGATAGGTTGAGTAGCTGGCCGAAATTTGAGTTTGATTAATTTACTTGTATTGTTTAGAAGCTGGCAATGGCCTATCATTCGTTCTGCGTTCCAAGGGTTGCTCCAAGGGTTAACAAGAAGAGAGTTGATTAATTTACTTGGAAGAGATTTATCACTTGCGGTTCAATTAACATATATGTTTCATGAAAAAATAGATTGAGGACAAGAGGGGGATAGAGAGAGAGAAAGTAGGTGAGTGTCTATATGTGTGAGGGTGTGCATGAGAAGGAGGCCAAGTGCACATGAGTGGATGGGGGTGAAGGATGAGTAGTTGAGTGTGTTTGAATGTGAGTGCATGATTTGCATGGGCATGTGAGCATGCGGGTATATGTGGGAACTTGGGAAAGGGGTGAGCAAGGAGGAAGGTAACTCGGTGTGTGTGAACGGGTGTGGAAAAGAGAGAGAGAGAGAGCGAATGTGTGTGCAGTTGTATGAACAAGGTAGGTGAGAGCATTGGCTTGTGAGTGCATTGTATCTGAGTGTGCATGAGTTTGTGTGTTTGACTCGGTGTGCGATTGATTGAGGGTGAAGGATTGTGTTTAATGGAAGAAGAAGAGAAGGGTTGAGAAAGTGGAAAGAAGGAAGTGAGAAGAGGTGAAATAAGCTTGGCAAATTACGAGAAATTGCATAGAGATAGCTAGATGTAGGTACAAGATCTTATCCATTTTGGCGATCCTATTGGGGATCATCAAGGGGTGGTAACTACGCACATTCAGTGCTTCCGAGGCGAAAAGGACCTATTGGGAACAAAAACCCGAGCAAACCCACTTACATATGAGCTAGTGCATAGACATAGGAAGAATCCATTGTGAGATAATAGCGGGCTCTAAGTAATCCAATTGGACCGATTCCGAGGAATTTAAATCAAATAAAGTTCCGTAAAACCACTTTTTCCTTGGACATTATAACCGTTCATTTGGTGCGTTTGCCGGGATTAGCTTGGTACGTCTCTATAAGAGAGTGCCATAGGTTCGCCTAGCGCCACAGGTTGGCCGAGCTTGCGAACCCCGCGATCTAGCACATGAGCGAGGGGAGCTCATCGTCAGGAGCAACACAAACTCAAAGAGAGGAACGCGCTCAGAGAAGAGCCCTTGAAAGAGAAAGAAGAAGGTGGGAACCGCCAGGTGAGTGGACTTCGATTGCCTCGAAGAAATCAGTCAAAAACGTGTACTCCCGTAGAAGGGTCACGAATCAAGTACGACAATTTGAAGGAGGGATCCTGAAGCCACGTGTGCTAAATTTTTGGGATCGAAGTGATATTGATATCACACCTCTGTTCGAAATGGCTCAGCGGATTTCAGTTCACTTGGGGGACTTCACCAAGTTTTCAGGAACTTGGGACGAAGATCCGGATAGTTTTATCCAGTTGTTTGAGGTTACTTGTGAGGCCAATGACGTAGTTGACCAGGATCAAAGGTTGAGAATTTTTCCGGCTATTCTCCGTGATGAGGCAGCCAATTGGTATGGGAATCTGACACCACAAGAACGTGGAACTTATCAGATGCTTAAGGAAGCCTTCTTGGCAAAGTTTCGACGACAAGGCTTCCAAGACAGATTGGCCCAACAAATGGATTATTTGCGACAAGGAGTCAATGAGAGCATCGATAACTATATTCAGAGAATGGAAACGTTAGTGAGAAAGATGGGCGTGAATGCCCCGAACGATGAGACATTGAAACGTAGATTCATTTCAGGATTGCGAGATCCTACAGCACAGCAGCATATCAGCCTGACAAGACCTGCGACCTTAATGGATGCTAAGGAACAAGCAAGGCTTTGGGAGGAAGTACAATTATGCCAACAAAGGAAGATGGAGCTCTTATACGAGCCAATGGGAGGCCCAGGAAACCTACCGATGAAAGATCCTGGCCAAGGAAGTCCCGCATTGACGACCCCAGCTTTTGTAGCTGCCACTAGCACACCAAGCGAGGTAAAGCCTACGCTAACCGAAGAACGAATATTAGAGTTGGTCACGCAAGCTATAAAGGCTGCCACGATAACTCAAGAGACGTACACAGTAAAACCAGAGGTCACAACAAACCCGAATCAAGTGTTTCGATCGAATACATGGTGTGGAAAGTGCCATGGTTATGGCCATTTGGCTTCAGAATGCCCTACAGTCTCGAGAGTATTCACAGATAGATCGCCACCTAGGACGCGTTGTACTTTTTGTGGAAGGACAAATCACACAGAAGACCGATGTTACAACAAGAGAGCCTATGAAGAAAGGACCATGAAAGCAGGAGATACAAGAGAAAGACCTTACACGGGATTGCCTGCTCAAAGTGTACCACCTACATCTCGTTGGGAAAACAGACCGACTTATGGATATGGTGCTCAGAGTCAAGGAGGAGACTATCCAAGAGGAGCTCCGCGTGATCAAAGAAGAGATGGTCCAATCCAGTGCTGGAGATGTCATGGCTTTGGCCACACTCAATCTAGATGTCCAAACGAAAAGAAGCCAATCGATTATACCCCACTATGTAGGTACTGTAGTGGGGAGGGCCACTTTGATGAAGATTGTCCAAAACGAAGAGCTGCCGCCGGCAAGGAAAAAGGACCAGTAGGATCCTCGAACTATGTTGATACTCAGATGCATCTCACATCAAGAGCTCAAGAGCACGTTCCTACAATCGGAGTAGTGTTCAAGACACCAAACCCTCAAGAAGGCTCTAGCTCGTCAATGCACTTTGTGGATGCTTACGAGGCCAAGAAAATACACAAGGATCCAACTGTAGCAGTAGTCACAAGGACTCAAGAGTACTCGAAGAAGAATTTAGGAGGCGAAGGTGAAGAAGGGAGTCAAGAGAGGATAGCTGAACACGAAGAGGTAGAAACCCAAGTTGGAGGATTTGATGAGCAGCAAGAGTTTGAGGATGGGGAAGAGGTTGAGATTCTTCCACCAGTAACCAAGGAGTTTGTGCCGGGCATAGCACCATTCCCTGAAAGATTGAAAGCTCCTAAGATTAGAAAGGAAAGACAAAGTTCGGAAGAAGTGGATATTGTAAAGTTACTTGCTGACACTGAAGTCACGCTGGATATTGGCACATTGCTGAGATGTTCGCCTATTTATAGGAAACAATTCTATAACGAATATATAAAGAAGCCAAGGAAAGCTCGAGACAAAAAGAGACAAGACAAGGATGTCCAAGGAATCATTCAAAGCATCACGACGCAAATTGATTCAAATGCTCCAGCTGTGACGGTCGAGATTAAAGGATATGCAGTCCCTGGTGCTCAGTTAGATAGTGGAGCTGCAGTCAACTTGATGACCGAATTCATGATGAAAGCTTTGGGCCTCAACCACATGGAAGAGACGCCGATGTCTTTGAGGATGGCAGATCAAACACAAGTGAAACCTGCGGGTCTGTTGAAGAATGTAAGTACAGTTGTGGGCGGTTTGGAGTTTAAGGTCGATTATCTGATAGTAAGACCAAGGACCTCAGAGGCTACCTTCTCGATCCTACTTGGACGGCCATGGTTGGTGCAAGCCGAGTGTGTGCATGACTGGCGCACAGGTTTTATTTCGATAGGGCCAAAGTCCGATCGGATTCAAATACAAGTATCCCCACCCTCGAGCAACAAGAAAAAGACAATAATAGTTGATGAGATGGAAAGGAAAGAGAAGGAGAAAGCAAGGCACGAGAGTGCACGAGCTAGATTTTCTTTGAACACGGACACCTACAAGAATCTGCTTCAAGACGGGTTCAACTTGCAGCTCTTTAAAAATCAAGACACGAAGATGGGAGAGTATAAAAATCCATTACTCTATAACGACGATTCGGATCAGGAGCTGCTAGGATGGTTGACGCACACAAGTGAATTTGATTGTTACATGTTGAGTATAGACTCAAGTAAAAACAAAGCTACTCAATCCCTGGAGAAGGGAACTTCAAAAGAGGAATCGAAACGAGAGTTAGCTGCGGCAATGGAAGTGCAACAGTTGCGAGACAGAGTTAGAATGCTAGAAGCAGAGATTCTAAAGAGGAGTCGAGGATCAGAAAAGGAAGCGAAGAATAAGACCGAAGTGTCGGAAGCCATCGCAAAAGCTGAATTAAAAAAACTAGGTTCAATCGAAAGAGAACAAGACAATGATTTGCTGACCAACCATGCACGCGTGATCGGAGAGCACATTCCAATCACAGTGTCATCGAGAAATAAAGACTATTCGCGAGAAGCTCAGTTGGAAAAATGGGAAGTCTTTCCAGAAAAGTTCTTGAGTGTAGGGTCAGAGCTACCAGATGGAGTACGAGGCTGCATTAAAACAACACTCAAAAATTTTAGCGAGGCCTTTGCATGGTCGTACAGTGATCTGAGAGGAATTGATCCCCAAATCTGCCAACATTACATAGACTTGGAAGAAGGCACACGACCGGTATGTCAACGACTCAGACGAACGAATCCAGTCTATTCGGAATTGATCAAGCTGGAATTGACCAAATTATTGGAGGCAGGATTCATATACCCCATTGCATCTAGCGAATGGGTATCACCAATTGTAGTTGTGCCGAAGAAAAATAAGAAAATCCGTATTTGCATAGATTATCGGAAGTTGAACGAGCGCACGAAGAAGGATCATTTCCCCTTGCCATTTACTGATCAAATCTTGGACAGAGTGGCTGGCCATAAATTGTACTCCTTTTTGGATGGTTTCAGTGGGTACAATCAGATCCAAATTCATGAAGAGGACCAATCCAAAACTACTTTCACGACAGAATGGGGTACGTATGCATATCGGGTGATGCCATTTGGATTATGCAATGCACCGGCCACATTCCAGAGAGCAATGATAGCTGCATATCAAGACTACCTGCAGGATTGGATGGAGATATTTCTTGATGACTTTGCAATCAGAGGCGACGATGAGAACATGATGGAGAGGATCGAAGCAATTTTAAGAAGAAGCATAGAAAAAGGCATCGCATTGAATCCTGAAAAGTGTACATTTGGAGTACGAAGAGGTTTGCTTTTGGGTCACGTCATTTCCGAAAAAGGGATTGCGGTTGACGAGGACAAAGTGGAGAAAATTGGACAACTCCCATCTCCGCAAAATTTACGACAACTCAGAGGATTCTTGGGTCATGCGAATTATTATCGACGTTTTATATTAAATTTTGCATCTATAGCGGCACCAGTGACGACTCTTTTGAGGAAGGACCAACAATACCAGTGGACGGGAGAATGTCAAGTTGCATTTGACTCGATCAAAGAGAGGTTAATAAATGCACCGATTTTGGTAGCACCTGATTGGACGAAGGAATTTCATGTACATACCGACGCTTCTCATACTGCAGTTGGAGCAGTACTATGCCAAGCTGACGAAAAAAAGATGGATCATCCTATTTACTATGCGAGTCGCAATTTGAATAGCACTGAGAGGAATTACACGACTACGGAGAAGGAATGTCTATCGATGATCTTTGCGGTGAACAAGTATCGACACTACTTGATGGGAAAGCATTTCACTTTTTACGTGGATCACGAAGCCCTTAAGTATATCATTAATAAACCAGAGTTATCGGGACGACTAATGAGGTGGATGCTACTTCTCCAAGAATTCCAGTTCACAGTGGTCACCAGACCAGGCAAAGCACATATATTGGCCGACCATTTATCTCGAATTGTTAATGAGGAGCCAATCTCTGGTGTGCCCGACGATGCTCCTGATGGGCATCTATTCCAGGTTGATGCGAAAATACCTTGGTATGCCGATTTGGTGAATTTCTTATGCACTACTAAATATCTGCCAGGAGCAAGCAAGAGGGAGAAACAAAAGCTGTTAGCATTGGCGAAGCATCATAGCATCATTGGGGGGCAACTCTATCGATATTTTGTTCATGAGAGCATTTATCGGAGGTGTCTCGAAGAAGAAGAAGCAAATCTAGTGTTGAGGGCTTTGCATGACGAACCTTGTGGTGGACATTTTGCTGGTGAATTGACAGCAAGAAAGATTTTATTAGCAGGGTATTGGTGGCCAACATTGTTCAAGGACTCTCATACATATTGTAAGAAGTGTGACAAATGCCAACGAATGGGCAAACCCACGTTATCACATGCTGCTCCTCTTACGCCGGTGTTGGCTCTTAAGCCGTTTGAGAAATGGGGAATTGATTTTGTGGGGCCTATTGATCCTCCCTCACGACGAAGATCCAATAGGTATATCTTGGTCTGTACTGATTATGTTACAAAGTGGGTGGAAGCCAAAGCTCTGAGGACTGACCGGGCTGTTGATGTAGCGAAATTTCTGTATGAGCAAATTATCACTCGATTTGGATGCCCGTTGGAGATAGTGAGTGATAGAGGGACACATTTTGTCAACGAGCTGATTGAAGAATTAATGGGACTCTATAAAATCAAACATAGAAAGAGCACTCCATATTATCCAAGGGCAAATGGACAAGTGGAGGTCACCAACAAAATCCTTGAGCAGATTCTGACAAAAACAGTAGCGGTGCATAGGAGAGACTGGGATGACAGACTTCTGGAAGCTTTGTGGGCGTATAGAACATCCTACCGAGTGACAACTAAGAGTACTCCGTTCTCTCTAGTCTATGGCGAGGAAGCCATTTTCCCTATCGAAAAAGAAGTGCCGACATTAAGAGTGGCCATTGAAGCCAGATTGGGCGAGGAAGAATCATTGAAGGAAAGATACATACAACTGGTAAAGTTGGAAGAAAGGAGGCTCATCGCACAACAAAGCTTGGAAGCTATTCAGAAGAGACGTAAGGAAAGACATGATAAGGATCTAAAAACCTATGTGATTCAGGAAGGGGATTTGGTACTAGTCTACGATAGTAAATATTATAAATTCCCAGGAAAGTTGCAGACTAGATGGGCGGGACCGTTTAAGGTGGTGGAACTCAATCCCAATGGTTCCATGCAAATTCAGGATTTAGGAGAAGAATATGCTCCCGTGAAGGTTAACGCGCTACGGGTTAAACCATATTTCAAGTGATGTTAGGTTGAGAGAAGCCAGACAGGATCCAAACGAAGTGACGAAGTAAACTCCTTGTACATACATGTATAGTATTATATATATATGCGCATATGTGATCTATGATTTGTGTGTCATAAATATCATTCCTTGCTAGCTCAAGCATTTGGACTTCTAATATTTTTTGTGTTATGCAGAGACTGTTAGAGCCTAAGTAACAAAATGGCAGACCAAATTACGCAACTCTACTTGCACGGGCTAAGAATATATTTCTCGGACCAAACATTCGCTCGCATGGATATAGATGTCGACGACCTTGAGACGGAATACGATGTTGAGGAAGCGCATTGGCTGGTATGCTTTATAAACCAGGATTTGGGTGTTGCATTTTACATTGAGTGTTTTGAGGAGTACCTAGCTCGACATGTAGGATGGGCGGGAGATCGATACTACTATTTTGATTCTTCTAGGGAAATGCCTAACGAGGAAAATGATATCACATGGGCTTGGGCAGACGTGCTAACGCTAGGAAGTGATGACGGAGCTCCTGAAGTCGAGCCTGACTCGCCTTAGAGAAGTTGTCGGGATTCGAGTACGATGTGAGACTGCATGAGACATTCCGGGGACTCACGTTCTAGGACACCTAGGGATAGGGATACGAGAGACTAAGGCATAGCTGATTGTAGTTACCAAGTGAAAAGTTGAATCGATGAATACCTATGTAGTGTCTATAGCTGAGAGGATGAAGTGAAGAGGTGTTTGATCTGTCAAAGGCTAGAGTGTATCTGTTTTGCATGTATGTGTGGGAACACTGGGAAAAGTCCCTTTCTTCCTCTCCCTAATTCTCAGGACCTGGGTGAACTAAGTAACTATGAAAAGAAAAACGAAAAAAAAAGGAAAGAAAAAGAAAATGTGTTGTGTGATCGTACCAATGCGCTATGGTGGACTAGTAGGTGGGTGGATTTATCCTCGCCGGGTGGTTAGGACCACGAGCCGCAGCTAGTTTCGCCATAGGCTTGGGATGTATATGTCTGTGTCTTCGCTACACGCCATAACGGGTTGGTAGGTGGGTGGAGCCATCGTGGCTGGGTAGTCACGACCACGAGCCGTATCCAGCTTCGTTATGGGCTAGCTGATCTATGTATGTGTGATCATGTTGTGTTTGTGTGTTGTGCGCTGCATTGCGTTGGTAGATGGGTGGAATCAACCTGATCGGGTGGTCAGGTCCACGAATCGCATCCAGTGTAAATGTAGGCCAACGTGTGATTAAAAAATTAAAAATTTTCCTATGAAATTATTCCCCACTCCTGAGGGGGAGAGAAAGAGAGGAGAGGGCGATGATCGCCTGGAAGGGAATGTTAGTTGCTTGTGTGATTAGTATGTGTTGGCTTGCGACAGATCAGCCCACTTTGGATCAACATTCTTGAAGGCACGAAGACTCTATATGTATTTATGGATGAGGCTTTAGCGAGGTAATGCAACGGTAGTGCTTTATAACTTGTATGCTATATCTGAGGGTTTTTCTAGTATGTGTAAAACTCCAGGGTTCTGATGTATGTCTTCACTTGCACTCGAGTTTCGATGATTTTTGTAGGACGACGATGGGGGTCCTTCGGGAACGTCTAGTCATGGAATGGTTGTACATAGCGAATAGTAGGTCAATAAAAAGGGTTATGCATTTTGGGTATTTTTGCATCTCCGATTGTGTTCATTGCAGTTGTCGTTGTTCATTTCAGTTGTTGTTATTTTCTTTTCTGTTTGCCGCAATAGTAGTTGCATATCTAAACCATGGAAAGGGTGCATGTGTTATTTTGGTTGAGAGCATTGTCATAATGGAATGTATGAGCAAATTGATGCATGGCTGAAATGGATTGTGTATATGTGCATGTTCTTGGATCATTTTGGAAGTGACTGATTTGAATATATTCATAAGTGATTTTTGAGCACTAATAGCTTCGATGAGTGCAGGTTCAGTGGAAATGGCGGCTCGATGAAAGGTATGTGAACTAATTGGAAATTAACATATTCATGGTTGTTTGGACTTTACTGCAGCAATAGTGACTCGTCGAGGACGACTTCGCAAATAAGAAGAGGGAAGTATGTTAGCCCCAAAAAATGGTGAATTTTTATGCACTAACGTGGTTCTATTTGGCAGAAAAATACGCTTGATTTCAGGAACTTGAAGAGTGGATTTGATGATAGGGGAGACGTATATCAATCCATGGCAGCAGACAAGGGAGAACAAATTCATAAGGAGGTTGCCAATCGTGGCTTACTTGAAGATGACCTTTTGGTTGTGGCTGCTGTGGACATGTATGCAAAATGTGGACACTTGAGATTATCATGTGACTTATTTCAAGAGCTTACAAACAAAGATGTTGTGTCATGGAACTCTCTGATGTATGGATATTTGGATCGTGAGTTGTGGGAGGCAGTGCTTGATTGTTTCCCTCGCATGCTTCTGGAGTCCACCTTTCCAGATGCTATGTCCGACTCAGGTGGCTTGAAGTCTTGTGGCGCCACTGGATTTGTGGCAAAAGGGAAGGAGATACATACCAGGATAGTGAAACAGTTATTGTCATTGTCAGAGGATCTTATTGTTGGCAAGGCATTGATGGATATGTATGTAAAGAATGGTTTACTTAGAGAAGCACAAGACGTTTTTAACAATACTTGTGCAAAAGGTTTGGCATTGTGGAATGTGTTAATGTCAGGATACACACAATCGGGACTTACTGATAAGGTTTTCAACATTTATAACGAAATGATTGAAGAATGTGGTGATCCAGATCCAGTAACTTTTGTAAGTGTTTTGAATGCTTGTAGTCACACTGGCCTGCTGGATGAAGCTTCAAGCTATTTTTGTGCCATGTGTAAGAGTTATGGTTATATACCAACAGCGGAGCATTTTACGTGCATGGTTGATCTTCTTGGGCGTGCAGGCCAACTTGAAAATGCAATAGTACTAATGAATGGATTTCCACTTCATCCTGATCTTGCTGTATCAACAACAGCATTAAGTTCTTGTCGTAAACAGGGAGATCTCTTATTAGGAAAACAAGTTTTCGAGGCCTTAAGCACTGATGATTTTTCTATGCATATTTGCATGTATAACTTGTTTATTGAGGCTGCCAGATAGGAGTGAAGCCAAACTGAATGTTTCAAAAGTACATTACTGGATTTAGATGGCTGAAGATGTTCGATGGCTGCTCTTCTGTGGGGCCCTCTCTCATGACTGCAAAAATATGGTTGTCTTCTTCATTGCTTCCACTGGCACGCCCCATTTCTCTGACAAGAAAACGGAAAAGGGGGGGGGTCCTCCAGCCTGACGGGCGCAGAGGAGTGGGAGGAGCAGGCCGTTTTCCTGGCAGGCCTGACGAGCGCATCCTCAGGGGGCTCAGTCTTCAGAAGGGGAATAAGGGGGAAATTTTGGGTGATTTCGGTGGGCAGGTGTGCAGAGGATTCAGGGGGAGCCGAGAGGAGAAGGGTTGGTTGTCTACCCCTTTGTTCGTGGTTCTTCGAACTTTTACACTGGATGGTGTTCAGCTGCAATTAGCTCTTAACTTAGCGCAGAAGATGGAGGTTTTTTTTCGCCAAGTGGGTTTTGGGTGTGCTTGGGTTGAAGATTATTGAGCACAGCCGGGTCTGTTTATGCCCTCCCTCTAGCGCCAATAGCTGCGCATTCAACGGAGGTTTCTTACATTGCTAATCCAAGGGAGGTTCATCAAATGGGGGTCTCAAGCGCTACTTGGGAGACGTAGTTATACCAGAAATCCGGCTATGGACGAAAAAGGCAGGTCTATTCTGTCGAGATACAATCTCTTCTCCGCTATTTCTTGGGTGGTGCTGGTCGCTGCGCTATCGTGGGATTCACAGTAGGAACCCAGAGCAGTTCAAATAAGGGCGCTTCAAGTAAGTAGAAACAATTCTGATTATGTAAATGCAAAGGATGAGAGAGCTTCGCAGGTCCGCCCATCTGCAGCACATACCAGTGTTTATGCAATGCATTTTGTATTCCCCAAAGTTCCGTGAACATCCATTTCGCTCCTTTCTTTTGAGTTGTCTGTATGGAGACTAAGACGCGGAGGCGTTCAATCTTCAAATAATACAGGCTAGGCTGCAAGATTTTATGTTTGTTCGTGCTTTGAAGCAGTCCTTTCTATTCTATCTAGAACAGATTTTAAGAAATTGCAATATCGCAGGTGTCAAAACTCCATGTCCCAAGGATGAGCAACATAATGTATTTAATAGGGATTGCTGTAAAGTATTAGATCACCACCTTCCCGTACTGCATCATGGATTTTGATACATGCATACCTGGTAGCGCTATTAGCTTTTGAGGCACTTGATGTCAACTCCCCGTCCGATTTATTGGTTAACAAACAGAGTTGCATGATCCCAATCGTGGCCTTTTTGAAATGGTTTATGCTTCTCACAGAAAAGGTGCAGATTGTACAGATGACCTAATGGGAATGTCTCTGTTTTCGTTAAATTTATGGGCAACATCAGTTTTGTGTTATGTGCTGTCATTGGATGTTTTTTTTATTGCCTTTACTTAGAGAAGAATGCTGCAATATTGGTCACGTATGTTTTCTTGTATGAATTGTTTTTGAAACATTGTGTGGGTCATGTCCAGCTAAAATGGGACATATTGGTCACCATGGATAGGTTGAGTAGCTGGCCGAAATTTGAGTTTGATTAATTTACTTGTATTGTTTAGAAGCTGGCAATGGCCTATCATTCGTTCTGCGTTCCAAGGGTTGCTCCAAGGGTTAACAAGAAGAGAGTTGATTAATTTACTTGGAAGAGATTTATCACTTGCGGTTCAATTAACATATATGTTTCATGAAAAAATAGATTGAGGACAAGAGGGGGATAGAGAGAGAGAAAGTAGGTGAGTGTCTATATGTGTGAGGGTGTGCATGAGAAGGAGGCCAAGTGCACATGAGTGGATGGGGGTGAAGGATGAGTAGTTGAGTGTGTTTGAATGTGAGTGCATGATTTGCATGGGCATGTGAGCATGCGGGTATATGTGGGAACTTGGGAAAGGGGTGAGCAAGGAGGAAGGTAACTCGGTGTGTGTGAACGGGTGTGGAAAAGAGAGAGAGAGAGAGCGAATGTGTGTGCAGTTGTATGAACAAGGTAGGTGAGAGCATTGGCTTGTGAGTGCATTGTATCTGAGTGTGCATGAGTTTGTGTGTTTGACTCGGTGTGCGATTGATTGAGGGTGAAGGATTGTGTTTAATGGAAGAAGAAGAGAAGGGTTGAGAAAGTGGAAAGAAGGAAGTGAGAAGAGGTGAAATAAGCTTGGCAAATTACGAGAAATTGCATAGAGATAGCTAGATGTAGGTACAAGATCTTATCCATTTTGGCGATCCTATTGGGGATCATCAAGGGGTGGTAACTACGCACATTCAGTGCTTCCGAGGCGAAAAGGACCTATTGGGAACAAAAACCCGAGCAAACCCACTTACATATGAGCTAGTGCATAGACATAGGAAGAATCCATTGTGAGATAATAGCGGGCTCTAAGTAATCCAATTGGACCGATTCCGAGGAATTTAAATCAAATAAAGTTCCGTAAAACCACTTTTTCCTTGGACATTATAACCGTTCAGAACACACTAGGACTGCCAAGGCACTTTTTCCCTCTTTACGAGGTTTTTTCCCCCGGCTTGTATATATGCCTATTGCCCTAATGGGCTACTTATCTTTGTACATTCTCTAGTAATACATTTAGTGTTGTGCTCCAAGCTTCTTCTTTTTCCTTGTGCTGTTCGCATGCTTCCACAGACGTCTAACTCCAATAGTGTCCCTACACATTTTGAGATGAGATGGTACATTTTGTATGAGTGTCATGATAGACCTATTGAGGACACCCAGAAGTTAACAAGACTTATGATCTTATTAAGAGGTAGTTTTACTGTCCTGGACTTCATAAGGATGTCCCAGAATATGTGCTTAAGTGCACTAAATGCCAGGTGAATAAAGCTGAAAGGTTGAGGATTGGAGGACTACTCCACCCATTGGACATCCCCAATGGGAAGTGGGAGAGTATCTTGATGGAAATTATAGTTGGATTACCTAAGACACCAAGAGGGCACGACTCTATGTGGGTAATTGTGGATAGGTTAATCAAAATTTCTAGGTTTATTCCAACATGTACTACAGTGAACACACTTGAGTGGATTAGACTTTTTGTGGAGAACCTATACGGTTGTATGGTCTTCCTTTAGACATAGTTTTTGATCGAGATAGGAAGTTTACTAGCCACTTTTGGAGAGTGCTCTTCAAAAGGTTGGATACGAAACTTGGCATGAGTAGGGCCTAACATCCGCTTTTGGATAGGCAAACAGAAAGGGTTAACCAAATCCTAGAGGATATGCTTCGAGCATATGTGAATGAAAGACGAACTAACTAGGAAGAGTACTTACATATAGTAGAGTTTGCATATAATAGTGCCAAGCACTCTTCCATTGTGCATAGTCCATTTATGCTTATGTATGGGTTTCAACCAAGAGCTAGTTATGGAGTAGGATTGCAAAATGGGAATGTTCAAGTTGCACAAGACTTTTTGGAAGAGATAAACGATATGCTTAGGCTTGCTATGGACAGTATTAGGAGAGCTTAGAACAGAGCTAGAGCCATGCTGAACCTCAAAGGAGAGATATCAACTTTACGGTAGGAGAGGAATCCTATCTTAGAGTTCCATCTAGATTTGAAACCATGAAGACGGGACCTTGTCCAAAACTATCTGCTAGGTATTTTGGACCTTTCCAAATACTTAAGAGAATAGGAAAGATGGCTTACTAGCTCCAACATCCAGAGAATAGCCAGATCCATCCTATTTTTCATGTTAGCCTACTTAAGAAAAGGCTAGGTGAATCTGACAACCTCATTCGAGATAGTGACAACCTTCACCTTTTGTTTGGGTGACTTTTTTCAACTTACAATTGCTCATGGAATTCCAAGTTTATAATGCTTGTAGGGACTATTTGGTGATGGATCACCATAGAAAATAGGGATCATGATACACGGGCTTCCAGTGGGGATGGAGTATCGATGGGTACTCAAGAAGGATTCAAGTGTAAGAATTATAGTATCCATGATGGATATCTATTATACAAAGGTAAGGTGTATGTCCCTACAGATTTTGAGATGAGATGGTACATTCTGTATGAGTGTCATGATAGACCTTCTGAGGACACCCAGAAGTTAACAAGACTTATGATTTTGTTAAGAGGGAGTTGTACTGGTGTGGACTTCATAAGGATGTCCTAGACTATGTGCTTAAGTGCACTAAATGCCAGGTGAATAAAGCAGAAAGGTTGAGGATTGGAGGACTACTCCACCCATTGGACATCCCCAATGGGAAGTGGGAGAGTATCTTGATGGATTTTATAGTTGAATTACCTAAGACACCGAGAGGGCACGACTCTATGTGGGTAATTGTGGATAGGTGTATCAAAATGGCTAGGTTTATTCCAACACGTACTACACGAACACACCTGAGCTGGCTAGACTTTTTGTGGAGAACCTATACCGGTTATATGGTCTTCCTTTAGACATAGTTTGTGATCGGGATAGGAAGTTTACTAGCCACTTTTGGAGAGCTGTCTCCAAACGGTTGGATACGAAACTTGGCATGAGTAGGGCCTAGCATCCGTAGTCGGATGGGCAAACACAAAGGGTTAACCAAATCCTAGAGGATATGCTTCGAGCATATGTGAATGAAAGGAAAACTAACAGGGAAGAGTACTTACATATAATAGAGTTTTCATATAATAGTGCCGAGCACTCTTCCATTGGGCATAGTCCATTTATGCTTATGTATTGTTTTCAACCAAGAGCTCCTTATGGAGTAGGATTGCAGAATGGGAAAGTTCAAGCTACACAAGACTTTTTGGAAGGGATGAACGATATGCTTAGGATTGCTATGGACAATATTAGGAGAGCTTAGAACAAAGCTAGAGCCTATGCTGACCCTCAAAGGAGAGATATCAACTTTGAGGTAGGAGAGGAAGCCTATCTTAGAGTTCCATCTAGATCTGAAACCATGAAGTTGGGACCTTGTCTAAAACTATCTCCTAGGTATTGTGGACCTTTCCAAATACTTAAGAGAATAGGAAAGATGGCTTACTAGCTCCAACATCCACAGAATAGCCAAATCCATCCCGTTTTTCATGTTAGCCTGCTTAAGAAAAGGCTGCATCAATCTGACAACCTCATTTCAGATAGTGACAACCTCCACATTTCGTTTATGACATCTTCAATTTGCTTTATAATATCTAATCTTTAAAAGATCCCAAAAAATCACTAAGACAAGTGAGAAAAGTTTAAAAGAATGTTTTCCATATAAGAGATTTAACGTATCTTCGAGGCAATAGAAACAATGCAGGTATCACTCATCAGGTGATTGCGCTGATTCATCTCTCTCTCTCTCTCTCTCTCTCTCTCTCTCTCTCTCTCTCTCTCTCTCTCTCTCTCTCTCTTAGTCTTGTCTCATTTCAGGGGAGATTGCCATTTGTGCCCGTTGACTTACTTATTCCCATTGACTTACTTATTCCCTAATAGAAAATGCGGCAACAAGCTCCTCGTGGAGCCCCCGCAGCTCTGCATCCTGCCCTTCTCCTCATATTGCTCCTCATCATCCGTCTTCAAGCCGTATTAGCCTCCTTTCACAGGGACGAGGAAAATGGCAGATTGTGGGAGCATCCCCATGAATCGGAGGCTGAATTTGAACCCAAGCCTTGGAAGCAATACAACGAGCCCAAGCACAAACGACTCTCCAAGATTGACATTGTCAATTAACCACGGACCACAGCAACTACAGAGGCGGCTTGCAACTACAGAAGAAGAAAATGCTCACCTGAATCAACGATATACTACACTTGAACACGCCCACCAGACCTTATTGGAAGGTCCCCAACCATCCAAGTCTTCTGAAGTTAAGAAATTAACAACTTTACTTGAACTCTATCAATCAGAGAATGTCAAAGTCCGATGCAACCTAACATTATTACGGAAGCACATGGCCACAGCCTTAGAAGAAAATAAACGACTTCAAAGCAGAATGAAGAAAACCTAGAAGCTGCTATGGAAGGCTCTCCCCATGAGATTGACCCAAAATAGTTTAAAGCAATCCCTTCAGAGACGATGAAGACAATCTTGGAAAGCTATGCTGATCTGCTGGAAGCACATGATGATATGGAAAAAGAACGAGATGCACTGCGCCACCAGCTAAGGGAGCAAGAAGAACAACCAAAGATCACAGAGTCGACATCACCTACAAAGGAGGTAAAACAACTAAAAGAGTAGGTAGAAGAATTACAAAGGAAGCTCCTTTAGTATGAACGACAACCTTCCCCAATCATTGAAGCAGAAGCAGAGGAATTGGTACCCATAGAAGTAGACGAGTCTTATGAGGAGTCATATCTTCCTATGCCAATGCCGGGTGGCCAACGAACCTCTGAGGGCTTGGACACACTAGAGGTAGAAGCCCCAGAATGGATGCAGACACTCGAGAAAACGGCCAGTATGCACGACGATTGAGTAGTGGTCCAAATTGAGTCAATGTATAAGATTGAGGACACTATTATCAAATCATAATATTTCCGAAGTATGTCTCATTACGGATGGATAGGCACACATGATGATCAATTTGTGCCCTATTGTGTGCTCTTAGCAGACTACAACGTAGAAATTCAATGATGATGTGGCAAAGCCCCAACCTTTGCCACTCAATTCGGCCCCGATGATATACCTGAAAGTGCGACACAAGGAAGAATGTTAAAGGCTATGCAAAGTGGCTCAATTACGTATACCTGGCATCGCCATGGGGACAAGCTATGGTGGCATACATGATCTCTACCATCCGCCACTAGGGAGTCAGATTGTGAAACATCCAAGATGTAATGGCACAAATGTGCATGAAAATATTCGAGTTGATGCTGGTAACCTTCAGAACCTTCAAAAGTATTAAAGATCCACATTTCTCAGGAGTTCGATGCAGAGCAGGTAACCTCGACTTGGTCTACGATATGAGTACAACCCCCTCCATTCAAGTGATATATGCATCGCATGCACGAATTAAATACCTCCGAGCCTGCTACAAGCAAACATTTGAAGAGATGTTCCTCACAGGATTCTGGGAAAACCACTCTGAAATCTTTGTTCCCAAACTCTCCCATCTCCTCCACCTCTTTGCAATAGAGCGAACCTTACATTCGGAACAACTACGTTTGCCACACCCAGATGTTCCAGGTCCAGTGGATTGGGATGCCCTCCTAACAGATTTAGCGAAGGGGTTGAGGCTAGTAGAGCACCACTTAGCCACTGACGTGGTTGAATATTATGTGAAACGCTCAACCCAACAAAGGTCTGTCAGAGACGATAGATGCAAGAGAGGGGGGAGTGTTGGCAGTGGTCACGACGGTAGTCAAGGACTTACGAGACAAGGAAGCCAATGAGAAGGGCCAAGCAGGCAAAGTAGTCAACGCAGATCTAGCAAATAGGCCTATCATTTTTCATGAAGCTGAAGGTCAAGGACAAAGTATAGGATCACATCAAAGAGGTGGACACACAAGAATAAGGAGCAAGTAGGGAGCTCCAAGAAGTGTATGTCAAAATTTCAGAAGAAATCCCTACAAAAATAGTGATTATCATCACTAAAAGCCATTGTAAATACCATTTCATATTTTTGTAGCTCCATTTTGTGCAAGCCAAGGAGTCCTTGAGCTTGAGGAGCATTAGAAGTACCTACCTATCAATTTTCCTATTTTTTAGACTCCGTTTGAGCCCTCAAATAGGCCATAGAACGTAACTAGGCCGAACACTAGGTCTGGACAGGGCCAAAGCTAGTCAAAAGCTATAAAAAGAGCTAGAGAGCTCATTTTTGAGGTTAGCTTGTTGTAGAATTGAACTTGTATGAGAACTCTTTTGCAATAGAAGTTACTCCATTGTCTCTCTCTCTTTGTTCTTGCTTTGTGTGCACATGTGTGTGTATGTGTGTGCATGTTGGTGTGCTTCTCACTCACACATTTGTGCCATCACTTGTTCGAGGTCTTCATACCATCCTCACGTCTTCCTGGATTGACATTAAAGGATGTGCTACTCATCATTGAGCTACACACTTCAATTCGAGATTTCTAGCCAAAGTTATGGTCAACATGCCATCATGTTATCAAGAAGATGGCAACCTGTACATTGACCTCTTGTACCCTAAGCTTCCATTGAAGCTCCTTGCACACCAATCTTTCACATTCTTTAATACCAATGAGGGCTTTTGATGGGCTCAATAAGAGGACCAAGCAGGGGATGAGGGGAGATAGAGGTGAGGAGAGAAGTACACACATGCATGGAAGCCTTGAAACCTACATAATCATCTTCTTTTGAGGCAATTCTCTTAATATATATATATATATATATATATATATATATATATATATATATATATATATATATATATATATATATATATATATATATATATATATATATATATATATATATATATAAGGTTAACGTTACATGACACAATGTGTGTGTATATATGCCATTCTTTCTCTTTATCTCTTTTTCTCTCTCTTTCTCTCTCCCTCTCTCTTTATATCTGTTTGTCTCTATCTCTCTCAGTCTCTCTCTCTCTCTATCTCTCTCTCTCTCTCTCTCTCTCTCTCTCTCTCCCTCTCTCTCTCTCTCCCTCTCTCTCTCTCAGGAGATCATATGTTTCCTACCTACCTACGATGAACGATAAATAAACTGAGGAAAAAGTAGGATTTAGGATTGCAAGTGCAACTTCTTTATTGCAGATGAATTATGTAGGCTTCATACATGTTCTATATAGTGGTTATGGGAATGTTTTGTATATTATTAATAGGCCAGAAGGACATTAAACTTATCCTTTCCCTAAATGCATATGGGTTTCATAGCCTAGATGAGCTATCAATGTTCTTGCTTATTGTGTGGACACCAAGTCTTTTCAGTTGGGATCAGTTTAGAAAAGATTATTATGTGAAATGATGCATTCTGTCTCCTTCTAATTCACATAGTTCGAGAATCATAGTCACTATCGTTTTTTGGTTTAGTCATAAATGAAGTCTTTTGAACACATGATGAAGAAATCATTGCTCTATGAATATGTGATGATGAAGATTTGGGCTTTGTATATTTTGAAGAACATAAAGAAGATTCATTTACTCAACCTCATAAACAAAATCTTACTCAAGGATCTAGCCACATCTTGCCTAAGAGATCCATTGCTCTAATATTGTTCCATGAGAACAATAAGTAAGAGAGCTAAGAAAATTTTGTTACGATCATTTACAAAGGGACTTTTAAATGAATTCCATGTGGCACTCACTCAATGATTCATATGGATGATCCACTATATAGAAAGAGGACCAAAATTTGAGGATTGTATGCATCATTGGGACTTGAAGCATGAAAACCCTCTCACGCATATGTATCATCCTTTTTGACATTGTTGGTAGTCTTAACCTTATCTAGGCACAGGAAAAAAAGAAGGATCTCATTAGGAGATCATCTTGACTCCTATCATAGCCTAGGTAACACCCATTCATATGTGATGAAAGCCTGATAAGTGTTCATACAAAAATGGACACATTCAAAGAAACTTAGGATAGCAACTTGTGAGTGTTTCGAAAGGATGGATCTCTTATGCTTCATTCCTTCCTTGAAGAAGAGGAAGGCAAGAAAGAGGATAAAATGCAGGCTCTAATCAAGATCAAAGGAGGGAGAATCCTTCATTAAGAGGAAGTGTAGAGGAAGATGAGGAAAGTACATCTATGCTTGAGACAATGACTAATTGGATAGATGCTATATATCCGACAAATATACCCATTATGCAAGGGCCTATTCTGGGGAAGACAAGATCAACCCATCATACTAAGGGCAAGGTAACCGTGCTTTTGCTCCAAACAAGAATGAAAGCATGTTACCCATGATGTAGATGAGTGACTCTGACACATAAGGATCAACTAGATGGTAGATTGATGGTGGATGCAAAAACAACATGGGTTGCAACACGGACTTCTTGTCAAATATGCAAGTACCATCAAATAAGGGGCATGTGAAGAGAGGTGATGATTCTCCCCATGCCATTATGCACATTTTGGTATGAAAGACTAATAGGTCTCCATTTTGGTATGAAAGCCTAATAGGTGTTCATACCAAAATGGACATTCAAAGACACTTAGGATAACAACTTGCGAGTGTTTCGAAAGGATGGATCTCTTCTACTTCAGTCCTTCCTTGAAGAAGAAGAAGGCAAGAAAGAGGATAAAATGCAGACTCTAATCAAGATCAAAGGAGGGAGAATTCTTCATTAAGAGGAAGAGGTAAGTAAAGATGAAGATGAGGAAAGTACAACCATGCTTGATACAACGACAAAGTGGATGGATGGTATATATTTGGCAACTATGCCCACTACACAAGGGCCTGTTCTGAGAGAGACAAGAGCAACCCATCATACTAAGGGCAAGGTAAATATGCATTTTCTTCAAACGAGAATGAAAGCATGTTACCCATGATGTAGAAGAGTGACTCTGATACATAAGGATCAAGTAGATGGTACATTGATGGTGGATGCAAAAATCAAATGAGGTGCAACAAGGACTTCTTGCCAAATATGCAGGTACCATCAAATAAGGGGCATGTGAAGAGAGGTGATGATACTCCCCATGCCATTACACACATAGGTGGTGTTATATTTTATGATGCACATAGGGTGTTCTTCATGTTCGAACCATTACAAAGAACCTTATTTCTTATGGTCCAAATGGAGGAAATAGGATTGCAAGTAGAATTCAATGAGAAAGGATGCTTTGTGGGAAACCCTAAACAGGGATAGAGAATGGTGGCTAAATGAAGAAATGAGGGAAGTCTATTCGCAAGCCAAACCTCAAGCACACAACCTATTTCACATCTGGACACAGAGAATTGGTAGGATTGCACCTTAGGCACAAGAGGTATGAAGATATCAAGATAGAATACTAGATGTATCACACTTGAGAGTGTTTTGTTGTAATTGTTATGTCTTAATACCAAGTGACCTTGGTATAGCCGGTCATTCGAGTCACCGAAGTCACTATCAACACTATTGGCTATGCCCGAGGGAGGAGCTCAACAATGAGGGAAGAATGAGGTTCTTGGTACTTTCGACAAGGTCACCCATCCCACTACTATTCTCCCTAGAGCTCCCTTGATTTGCAATTTCTTTCCACTAAGCTATACTCATGTGGTGTTTGAGGAGGGGGGTAGAATAAAGTTCACATTACCCTGAGCATGTTTTGAGCCCTGAAAGCTTCATCTTTTCTTACAAATCCTATTTGAAGCATTTTTTGGGTGATTCTTGGAGTCATTCCAACTATGTAGTTAATTAGGTCAACAATGCTAGACATTTTCATTTTATTTTTTAAAGAATCCAGAAACCATTCAAATAAAAATAAGGTTATATTCTCAATATTCTTGTTAGAAATTCCTTCTTTCATACAATTGGTGATGGATTGCCAAGTTTATAATGCTTGTAAGGACTACTTGGTGATGGATTTCCAAGTTTATAATGCTGATTTTCTTGTCCTTTTGAGGCCAAGTTCTTTCATTTTATTGGGTCTTTTCATTTCTACAGTTTATTTCAATGGCTGGTCTTTTTGGAGTATGAAGTTTCCATCCAGGAGCCTCACCCCACATTGGATGTAGTTTGAGAGAGACATCTTTTTCTACATAATCAGGGACTCTCCTCACTTTTCTAGTTGGCTAGAAAACTCATTCTATGGCATATGTGAGTTTTTCAAACTCATTGTGTACGCACTCGTTTCTTTGAGTCTAACATGCTTTTTTCTTGTAAGTACATGTTTTAGGCTTTTCGTAGCATGTGTACTACATGCTCCGAATGAGAGTTCTAGGTTTTGATGGTCTATTTGGTGGTGGTGTGTGTGTTGGGATTCTCTTTTTGATGGTTCTCCTTCATCAATAAGGAATAGTCTTAGTGGGTTTGAATGATAGCAAATTTCATAACTCCTCCACCTTTCTTTTGGTGAATTTTTGTTGATGTATGAAACACCACAAGAAATGAATTAATGTGACACTAGAACACCTCTATGGTCACCATTAACTCATTTCCACTCCAAACTTTGAGAAATGATAGCCTAAAGTGAGAACTTTGCTTCTACAGAAATTCCTAGTCACTGAAATGACATACCTTCAGTATTTTGCTAATTTCTCCTAGCTCAAGTATTATTTCTCCATGAAACTTTATAGGCTGCAACTAGAAGAGTAGAGCTTTCCAACAAGCTATCATATGCATCAAACGGATCTCTAGAACTCAAGTTATGGCCTTCACAAGATGACCCTGTATGACCTTCCAAAATTGGAAATTTTACCTGTTTTAGTAAGAGCGCCTGTTTAAAATTAGAATTCGATGCCTAGCATCGACTTGCAACGAGAATTCGATGCCGGGCATCGACTTGGGATGTTTTTTGCCACTTTTCAACAGGGATTCGATGCCAGGCATCGACTTCCCGCATAAAGTCTTGATCTTCTGGACACCAAAACTATAGGTGATTTCATCCACACTTACAATATGACTTATCAACTGGAATTCGATGCCAGACATCGAGTTGCTCCAACAACATCATGTTTTTCAAACACTTCAGTACTGAATGAAAAATATAAAAGAAAATATGACTTATCAATAGAGATTCGATGCCAGGCATCGAGTTGCTTGGAAAACTTGATCTTTGTAACTCATCACACAGTAGGTAATTATGGAGATGATGGAGAGAGGCTCATACACAGAACTTTACTCAGTTCTTCTCATAACTATAAAAAAAAACTCAGAAGTTATACTCAGTTATACAAAAATGAGTTCTTCTCACTTTCTCATTGTCTTCCTCCTTCTTCTTCTCACTATTCTCTCTCACCGCGTCAGTTGATACAAACTAACTTATATAGATTTTCTCATTCCCGTAACTTTTGAAAAACTTCTAGAACTAGAGTGAACTAACTTTACAAGTATAATACATTTGTGAATTTGTCCCTTCACATAGGCATGGGGTTTTCTTCCTAAGATTTGACCTTCAAATATATGTCCAGTTAGTGATTGTTTCTCCAACAGCTCCCCCTCAATCACTAATTGACATTCCCTGTTTCTTCATATCTTCTTCTTTTCTTTTACTCCTGCCATGCTTTTGAATCTGCTGGTCTTCACACCATCCAAGCTCTTTGTCATTATGTCTGCTAACTGATCTTTAGTAGAAATGTACTCCACTTCAATCTCCTTCTCCATTACCTTTTCTCTGAGAAAATGATATTGTATCTCTATGTGCTTTGTCCTTGCATGAAATACTGGATTTGCTGCAAGATAAAGTGAACTCATATTATCTCCATGTATTGTAGGTGTACCTTGATCAATGCCTAAGCTCTTGAACAATGTCTGCATCCATATGACTTCCTTAGCTGCTTCCACAAGTCCTTTGTACTCTGCTTCAGTTGATGATAATGCTACTGTATGTTGTTTCTTTGAACACCAACTTACAAGCTTATCACCAATGTATATCATGTAACCATGAGTTGATCTTCTGTCATCCTGGTTACCTGCCCAATCTGAATCACTATAGGCTCTCAACTTCAAATCTGATGTAAAAGGATAATATAATCCTTCTTTTATAGTTCCTTTGATATATCTGAGAACTCTTTGACCTGCAATCCAATGTGGGTCCTTTGGACAATGCATGAATTGTGACAAAACTCCCACTGCATAACTAAGATCAGGTCTTGTTAGTGTAGCATAAATCAAACTACCCACAAGAGATTGATACTTCCTCATATCTTTGTATTCTGCACCATCATATTTACTGAGCTTGTGATTAACTTCAAGTGGAGTTGAAGCTTCTCTGCAATTTTCCATATCAAACTTCTTCAACAAGTTCAGAAGATACCTTTCTTGTGACACATATATGCCATGATCTGTATAAGTAACTTCCATTCCAAGAAAGTATGATAACTTTCCTAGGTCACTGATCTTGAATTCTTTTTCAAATAATCTTTTTACCTCCTTGATTCCTTCATCTGAAGTACCTGTGATTATAATGTCATCTACATAAATACAAATGTAGATTGTACCTTCCTCTGTTCTTCTGATAAGTAGACTTGGGTCTGCTTTTGAACTTTGATATCCAAGATCATTGAGATACTTCACCAGTCTATAGTTCCAAGCTCTTGGAGCTTGCTTCAATCCATACAATGCTCTTCTCAACCTGCAAACAAAATTTGGATACCTGGAATCTATAAACCCTTGAGGTTGTTCCATGTATACCTCATCTGATATGTATCCATTCAAGAATGCATTTTTTATATCCAATTGACTTAGAGTCCATCCTTTTGAAGCTGCAATAGCAATGATTGTCCTTATAGTTGACATCTTAGCTACGGGATTGAATGTCTCATCATAATCTATGCCATAGGTCTGGGCATAGCCTTTCACCACCAATCTAGCTTTGTATCTGGCTATACTTCCATCTGCAAGCTTCTTCACTTTATAAACCCATTTATTTCCAATTACTTTCTTACCATTTGGTTTAGGAACAAGTTCCCATGTCTTGTTCTCCTCCAGTGCATTGAACTCTTCCTTCATTGCTTCTTCCCATTGCTTCTTATCTTTAGCTTCATCATAGTTCTGAGGTTCTTCATCATCTTTGACCATATATGCATAGTTCTTCTGAGTTATGTAAGAAGTATCATAAGAATACCTTTCTGGTTGTCTTCTGGTCCTGCTTGACCTTCTTGGTTCACATTCTTCATATGTGTCTGGATACACTTCTTCATCAAATATAGGAGCTTCTTCATTCCTTCTTGTTAATCCACTTCTGGATGTACTTGCTTGCATATAGTCTTCATCTCTATTTACGTGCACAATTGATTTTCCTTTCTCACATCTTCTTACCTCTTCTTCAAATTCTTCAGCTGTATGACTTTGATCTGCATACCAACTTTTCTGTTCATCAAATGTAACATCTCTAGAAACAATAAATTGTTTGGTTAAAGGATTCCACAACCTGTAACCCATCTGCTTTTCATCATAACCAATTAACACATATTTTTCTGCCTTTGGTTCAAGTTTATGCCTAAGTTGTGATGGCACATAAGCATATGCAATTGATCTAAACACTCTACAATGATCTAGTGTTGGCTTCTTACCCCACCAAGCTTCATATGGAGTCATTCCATTCAGAGCTGCACATGGTAATCTATTCACAAGATATGTAGCTGTATTTACAGCCTCAGCCCAAAGATAATTTGGACAGTTCTTCTCCTTTAGCATAGCTCTAGCAAACTCAACCAAAGTCCTGTTCCTTCTTTCTGCTACACCATTTTGTTGTGGTGTATACCTGCAAGTTATTTCTCTCTTAATACCTGCATTCCAAAGATAATCATTGAACTCTTGGGAGAAGTATTCTCCCCCTCCATCAGACCTCAGTCTTTTAAGCTTTTGACCTGTGACTCTCTCTGCATATGCATGAAAATGCTTGAAAGCTCCAAACACTTCTGATCTTTCCTTCAAAACATATAATGTTATCCATCTTGTAGCATCATCAATAAAAAGAACATAATACCTTGAGCCACTGATAGATCCTTCTTTTGTTGGTCCCCATACATCTGTATGAATGAGCTCAAGTACTCCATCATGTTTGAATCCTTTCTTCTGAAATGGTAACCTGTGTGCTTTACCCATTTGACATGCTTCACATTTATAAACCATATGTTGACTTTGCACATTTGGTAATCCTAGTACAGACTGATTAGCAACCATAGCTTTAATTCCTCTTTCATTGAAATGACCTAATCTCTTATGCCAGAGATCAAGTTCTGTAATCACTACTTCACCATGTGTGAGCAAAGCTTGACCAATGTTCCCTTGCACTCTTAAAGTAAAGAGTCTACCTTCTTTCTTACCAGAGACAATCTGATTATATCCATTATCTGGATCTTCAACAAATACTCCTTCATTTGTAAACTTGACTTGAAAACCTTTTTCAACTATCTGTCCCACACTAATCAAGTTTTTAGGTATTGTAGGAACATACAAAACATTGGTTAGCAAATCTGCTCCACTCTTGCATTTCACTTTTCCAATTGAATGTACACTATGTCTTGTATTATCAACTGTTTGAACTGTATGACTAGAAATGCCTTTTTCCAATTCTGACATCAATTCTATGTTTCCTGACAAATGATTAGAACATCCAGAGTCAATGTAAAATACCTTTAGATCTTCTTTGTCTGATGTGTTGATTGAATTCATCATCAATGATGTATGACTTTCGTTCTGTGTGTCATTTGCATAGTTGTAGTAGGTGGTGTTGTAGGATTGATTCTGTCCCCAACTTCTTCCTCCACCTCTACCGTAGCCTCCTCTTTGACTTTGTCTACCTCTCTGAAAATTACTTTGATATCTTCCACCTCGACCTCTGCTATTGTTGTTTTGATTCTGGTTTGATCCTTGTTGGTTGTGCCAACAGTCATGAGCCAAATGATTACTCAATCCACAGATCCAGCAAGCCTTCTTGTTATTATTTTGATTACCTCTACCTCTTCCAAAACCTCTTGCTCTTCCTCTGCCAGTGCCTTTACCTCTTGCATAATAAACCTGAGAACTCGACTCCTCTTCATCCTTTGCTTTACCTTTATCTCCTTTCTTCTTATTCTTCATGTACATTGCAGAACTTTGTCCTTTATCTCCATCTCCCTTCAAGTCTTGCTCATATGTGAGCATCAAACCAAGCAACTGGTTCAAATCTGGAACATAATGATTTAATGAAAGTTCTGTTGATAAGAAAAAAGGTTTCCACCTTTCATCCCCTCTCAAACCTGCAAGTAGTTGAGCAATCAATCTGTGATCTTCAACATCTTCATCTATGGATCCAAGACTATCTGCTAGATCCTTCATCTTAGTGACATAATCACTAATGGTTTGACTTGGCTTCTTCTTGAATGTTGTAAACTCTGACCATAGACTTGTTTTCCATGCTTTAGTAGTGCTTTGGAAATGATATTCCAATGCATTCCATATATCTTCAGATGATTCCAATCCTCTGATGTGTGGTAGCAAATGATCAGAGATTGTATTGTAGATGTATGCTTTTGCACTTGCATCCTTCTTCTGCCAATGCTTTAAAGCATCAAGTTCCTCTTTCTTTGGTCGGCTTTCATCTTCAAATACTGGCTTCTCTTCTTCACCTGTAACATATATCATGAGATCCTTACTCATAAGTAAGGCTTCCATTCTCATTACCCATGCGGGGTAATTATCTCTGTCTAGTTTGTCAATGGAGATATGATCTGCCATAGTTCTTTCCTTCTGCTGCAACCTGTGAGCTTAAAGGATAAAGGATAATACTTTTTGAAGTTCTTTGTGTATGAGGATACTTTTGAAGTAACCTTTTGATGCCTTGTGTCTTCAAGTGCTTCACCTTTCAAACTTTAATGGAAAACTTTACAAAACTTCTCGTACCTTTGTCGTCTTCTGCTCTCGAGAATCTTTCTGCTCTGATACCACTTGTTGATGTATGAAACACCACAAGAAATGAATTAGTGTGACACTAGAACACCTCTATGGTCACCATTAACTCATTGCCACTCCAAACTTTGAGAAATGATAGCCTAAAGTGAGAACTTTGCTTCTACAGAAATTCCTAGTCACCGAAATGACATACCTTCAGTATTTTGCTGATTTCTCCTAGCTCAAGTATTATTTCTCCATGAAACTTTATAGGCTAAAACTAGAAGAGTAGAGCTTTCCAACAAGCTATCATATGCATCAAACGGATCTCTAGAACTCAAGTTATGGCCTTCACAAGATGACCCTCTATGACCTTCCAAAATTGGAAATTTTACCTGTTTTAGTAAGAGCGCCTGTTTAAAATTAGAATTCGATGCCTAGCATCGACTTGCAACGAGAATTCGATGCCGGGCATCGACTTGGGATGTTTTTTGCCACTTTTCAGCAGGGATTCGATGCCAGGCATCGACTTCCCGCATAAAGTCTTGATCTTCTGGACACCAAAACTATAGGTGATTTCATCCACACTTACAATATGACTTATCAACTGGAATTCAATGCCAGGCATCGAGTTGCTCCAACAACATCATGTTTTTCAAACACTTCAGTACTGAATGAAAAATATAAAAGAAAATATGACTTATCAATAGAGATTCGATGCCAGGCATCGAGTTGCTTGGAAAACTTGATCTTTGTAACTCATCACACAGTAGGTAATTATGGAGATGATGGAGAGAGGCTCATACACAGAACTTTACTCAGTTCTTCTCATAACTATAAAAAAAAACTCAGAAGTTTTACAGATGCTTTCTCACTCAGAGAAGCCCGACTATACTCAGTTATACAAAAATGAGTTCTTCTCACTTTCTCATTGTCTTCCTCCTTCTTCTTCTCACTATTCTCTCTCACCGCGTCAGTTGATACAAACTAACTTATATAGATTTTCTCATTCCCGTAACTTTTGAAAAACTTCTAGAACTAGAGTGAACTAACTTTACAAGTATAATACATTTGTGAATTTGTCCCTTCACATAGGCATGGGGTTTTCTTCCTAAGATTTGACCTTCAAATATATGTCCAGTTAGTGATTGTTTCTCCAACAATTTTTTCATACAATTGGTCATGGAATGCCAAGTTTAACATGATCATTTTCTTGTCCTTTTGATGCTCCACTATATAGAAGGAGCACCAAAAGGATGTTATGCATTGTTGGCAGTTGAGTCAAGGAAACCCTCACACGCATGTGTATCATCCTTTTTGACATTGTTGGTGTCTCAACCTTCTCTTTGCATAGGAAAAAAGAAGGATCTCATTAGGAGATCATCTTGACTAGTATCACAGCCAAGGTAAGACCCATTCATATGTGATGAGAGCCCAATAGGTATTCATACCAAAATGGACACATCCAAAGACACTTAGGATAGCAACTTGTGAGTGTTTCGAAGGATTTATCACTTGAAGAATCCTCTACATGTGAAGAAGCAAAGACCAAGGCAGAATGGAAGGAAGCTATGGATGAAGAAATAGAAGCACTCCAAGAGAATGATACTCGGGAACTAGTACCAAGCAAGACATCAATGAAGGTAATTGGTTCTAGATGGATTTACAAAATCAAGAGAAACTCAGATGGATCCATAAACAAGTATAAAGTTAGACTTGTGGCTAAGGGTTTTGCACAAACCCAAGGAGTTGATTATGAAGAGACTTTCTCACCTGTGGCCAAAATGCCAACCATCAGAGTATTGGTAAGTGCGGCTGCATCAAGGAATTGGAATATGTACCAACTAGATGTAGAAAATGCTTTCCTTAATGACTCGATTTCAAAGGAGGTTTACATGGCTCAACCTCCTGACTATGAAGACCCAAACAAGGTAAATTATCTGTGCAAATTGAACAAATCTCTTTATGGATTGAAGCAGGCACCTAGGGCATGGAATCATAGGTTGAGTACATACCTTCAAAATCAAGGATTCATGATGAGCAAAGCAGATACTTCTCTATTTTTCAAGAGAAGCAATTCAAAGTTGATAAATTTATGTGTGTATGTTGATGACATCATCCTTACAAGTAGTGATGCCAATGGCATCATACAAATTAAGAACCTAATGATGCACGAGTTGAAAATCAGTGACCTAGGGTCACTAAAGTATTTTCTTGGACTTGAATTGCTCTACACAAACTCTGGAATTTACATTACTCAAAGGAAGTATGTGTAGGACATGTTGAAGAAATTCGACTTGGAGAATGCCAAGATGGCTAGCACCCCTATGGAGGTAAATCATAGATTGAGTGCTCATGAAGGTGATTTGCTTGAAGACATTGTAGGATACCAAAGCATAGTTGGAAGTCTAAACTATGCAACTCTAAGAAGGATTAATATAGCATATGAAGTAAGTGTTTTAAGTCAATTCATGCATAAACCTAGAGCACCTCACTTGGAAGCTTCCAAAAGGATTTTGAAGTATCCCAAGGGTACTCAAAATCAAGGATTATACTTTCCATATACTTTAGATTTAGACATCAAGCTATACTCAGATGCAGATTGGGCAAGTTATAAAGATGACAGGAGGAGTACTTCTGGTTATCTTTCTTTTGCAGGTGATAAGCCCATTTCTTGGTCTTCCAAGAAGCAACCTAATGCAAATTTATCTTCAACAGGGGCGGAATACAGGGGATTAGCCAATGCTACACAAGAGGCTATATGGATTAGATTTCTCTACTTAGATTTGGGGCTTCAAACTCACTCACCTATGATCTTTGGTGAAAATACAAGTTATTTGCATCTTGCAGCAAATCCTATCTATCATGCAAGAACCAAGCATATAGAAGTAAACTACCATTATGTTAGAGAGAAGCTATTGAGCAAGGAGATTCAACTTGCATATGTATCCACAAATATGCAATGGGCAGATCTATTGACCAAAGCACTTGATGGTACTAAACTTTGCAGGTTTAAAGCTATGATTGGATTACAAGACTGTAGGAGATGATGCCGATGGTGCAGTAGATGCAAAACAGAAGCAAGAGTGAGAAACTGTAAGCTGATAAGGTAGAGAGACATAGACAAGGTAGAGAGACGCAGACAAGGGTATGCACACCAAGAGATAGAGGTAGGAGAGAGATAAGGTTCTCTCGTACACATGCACAAATAAAACAATAAGATGTGCCTTAGAATTATGCGACCCAAAAAGGCCTTTTTATACAAAAACAGAAGGCTATATGGCCAATCAAACAAGAGATAAGGCTTTAGATAGGATTGCTCTCTTTTTAGGAGAGGGATCACACACAAGATGAAGGATCAAAGCTCATAGCCAACAATCCCCCCTTGAGCTTGATTCTACAAATAGCTCTTTGGGAACTATCCTTTCCTCACAACTCGACTAAGGTGGTACAAAAAATATGATTCCTTCCCATGTACAAAGAAGGTGGTACAATGTTTATATCCTTCCTTCAACAAACTCATGGGTGGTACAAATCCTTCCCTATACATATGAGATGGTACAAAGGGGATGTTTTAGAACGCATAATCATAGACAAAATTGACTTGAGCTTCTTCTTCATTTGTCTCCTCTGCTATGTTGACATTGCTTGAATTTTTGTTGAAAGCTCCTTTGTTGTTGTTGATGTTGTTATTGCGTAGACGACAATGCTTTGTAGCATGGTTGGTTTTACCACATATTTTGCAAGGGTTGACTTGATAACAATCCTTCGACAAATGGTTGGTGCGATTACAATGAATTCATTTTGTAGCTCTTACAACCAAGGCTTTTGTTGTGAATTCATCATAATTTGTCATCTTATTTTCATGCTGTTGTAGAGAATTAATGACATCCTCTAGCCTAGGGATAGGGTCTTTTTCTTTGAGAACAGTTACAATTTGTCCAAATTTATCATCGAGAACCGCTTTGAGTAGGACGGCTACTTGATCCTCATTTTCAATGGGGCATTGCACATAAGCTAATTAGGTACAAATACTCTTTAGCTTGTTGACAAGGGTAGGTATGTCTTCTCCATGTGACATCGTAAGAGAGTAAAGTTGCATTTTAAGTGCTATTTTGGAGTTCTTAGAAATAGCTCCAAAGTTTTGTTCTAAAGTAATCCATGCTTGATTTGCAGTGGTGCAATCATCCAAAAAATGTACATAGTTATCGTCAAGGGATGTAAGTAACATTCCAAGTGCTTGCTCATCTTTTTCCATGAAATATGGTAGCCCTCTTCTATGTTCAAGTGTTTCATTTGGTGCTAATGGTTTTGTGACTGACCATAACTGTTTTGTCATGAGATACCCCTTGATTTTTGTTTGCCATGTGTGAAAACTTTGCCCATTGAACTTATCTAGTGGTTTTTCACTCATTTTTGGAGAGGTCTTACCAAAGTGACTCACTTTTGGCAGTGTCTAACTCCTTACAACAACATTAATCTTGTAGGGTTATTAGAATGAGAAGCCCTTACCAATCAAAGTTGAGAAATCAGTGATCATTAAACCTCCGTGGTCTCTGAAATTAGTGTTCGTAGATCTCGATAGTTGACATTCCCGAAAACAACTAAGGGCATGTCAATATTTTATTCAACTTAAGAAAAATAATTTAAAGCTCTCTCCGTCTCCTTCGAACGTCAGGTAGAGGGTGATGAACGCGGATGTATCTGCTGGACTAAGTATCGTCAAGTATACTTATCTTCTTCTGGAAATATATGTGTGTCTCCCGTTGTGTGCTCTCAGTTGGCGTTGAAGTCTCCGTCTGTCTCTGTGCTTGCAACTTGATGATGCACTTCTCCGAAGCTTCTCCGCCAGGTTGATGATGCACTTCTCCGAAGCTTCTCCGCCAGGTCTCCACCAGTGTCGCATGCTCCAGCCGTAGAAGATGCTTCAGTTATGACTCCTCCATTTGCAGAGAAATGCTTCAACTACGATCGCTTTGTTCCCAGTAAGAGCAAATGTGGAGCCTGGAGTATTGAGCGTAGCAGCTCTTCACTTGATAGGCACCAGTGAAGCAGCACAGCTTCCCAATGGAGATGATTAATGAGCCATCGACATACGCTGCTCTAATACCACGTGTAGGAGATGATGCCGATGGTGCAGCAGATACAAAACAGAAGCAAGAGTGAGAAACTGTAAGCTGATAAGGTAGAGAGACGCAGACAAGGTAGAGAGACGCAGACAAGGGTACGCGCACCAAGAGATATAGGTAGGAGAGAGATAAGGTTCTCTCGTACACATGCACAAATAAAACAATAAGATGTGCCTTAAAATTATGCGACCCAAAAAGCCTTTTTATACAAAAACAGAAGGCTATATGGCCAATCAAACAAGAGACAAGGCTTTAGATAGGATTGCTCTCTTTTTAGGAGAGGGATCACACACAAGATGAAGGATCAAAGCTCATAGCCAACAAAGACATTCACGAGGATTGATGAAGAAGAGCAAGCCAAGATGTTCTCTTGGTGAAAATGTTCAAACCTTCACACTTGGCTAGGCATTGAAGGAGCTATATGCAAACATTTGAAGGACCACATGAACCCTTGCTTATAATTTTTGACCATTAACTATTGTAAAAGTCATTTGACTTGGAAAAATATTATAAGTCTAGATATCTCATGGAGTTTGGAGAACAAAAAGCTACGAATCGCATTAGGTGGAATCACCCCTAATTTGAAGGAATACTTTTAGGTACATCCAAGTTTGAATTCAAATTCAAACATTGGAGATAAATCACTTATAAAAGGAGCTTGTAATCTCGCGACCTTTGTTCCCCCATTACTGAGCCTATTGTTGATCATTTGTTGAAGTTGAGAGGCTTACACTACAGCCTACTCTGACCACCATCATTGGGCATCATATTCATGCCAATGATCATGTATAACATTGTTACATAATACATTATATTATTGATCACATTTGTCTTCATCTCTACTATGTTCACTCAGAATAGTATACTTTGAATGCTCATATCTCAGTCATTTCTCAATCATTTTTCATGTTCTATGGATTGTTAGAACTTAATCAAAGTGTTTTACAAGCTATCAAAATTTGAAGCAATTTGATGTAGCCAATTGGGAGAAATCCATGTCGAAATGCTCACTGGTCATTCTCTGCATAGTTCGTAAAAGATTGGGAGTAATCATTCACTTGATAAGATGATTATTCAGTGTATAATTTATCATTTTAAGTGATTCCACTTGGAATGATTATCTCTCTAAGCTAACTAGATACCTTCAGAAGGAATTTTCCTAATTGCTAATGTACTGTGAGCACTGAGCTAAACATCCAGTAGGTGTCAAGATCAAAATAGCAAGTTTTTGGTTACTAGCTATTTGCAAAGTTATCTATTTTGATCTAATTGTTCGAAGCATCATCTCAGAGTACATAGACACTTTTTTAGTTTCATTAGCAAGCTAAAAGGGCCTACAACATACCTCTGAAGTGAAAGAGGGCAGGTACAAAGCAAGGATTAGCAATACCAACTCATTCTCTTGTGGTATTCATCAATCTTTCCCAACAAGTTTGTGTTGGGAAGGGCTTAAGGTTATACAAGGTAACATTTGCTTAATAGGGGATTTTAATATGGTCACTTATATCTCTGATAAATTGAATGGAAAAGGTTCTTGCATATATGGTTATGAAAAATCTGCTTGGTAATCTCTTTGTCATCATCATTATTTGATTGATCACTCTGAGCTCACTGGATTAACCTGGCATAACAGTTAGTCTAATGAAAATGCTCTATGTGCTAGGTTAGACAACTTCTATAGTAATCCTCCTTTGCTCAAGAATTTTGGGAAATCCAACCGAATATGGATTTTTCCCTAACTCTCTTGGATCATAAGCCTATTAATATGTGTTTTAAGAAGAACCCCCTTTTTTTCAAGGCTGGTTGGCCCCACCTTGATGCTAGATTACTTAAACTTCCTACTATCGTCAACTATGTCAAGAAGGCTATTAGCTAGCACTTCTCTCGAAAGGTTTCTGCCTTTAAATGTATGGAGAATGTTGTCAAAGATATTCAGAGAATCTTTACATTTTATAGGAATAAGTCGAAAATCATTAGGGCTCATACAAAAGAGAAAATCCTTGAGGAATTGAAGAAATTTTATCTTAGTAATCCTTCTAAGGACCTTCTATACCTTCAACATCAACTTAGATGTGAAGAGTATTTAGAAGCTAGTTGATCTTTGCCAACTCCAAAGAGTATTGGGTTGGGAAAGTGGATAGACATGTCAAAAGTATGTATGATCTATTGAAACAAAAAAAGAACAAGGACTTTATTCCTTTGATCTCTAAGAAAAGCGGTGGGGCTGCTATCAATATGGAGGAGAGCTTATAGGAGGTTGTTAGCTTGTTTATGGATGTTTTCACTAGCTCTCCCAAGAGGGGGGAGGATATTCAAAGGGCTAGAGCTTCCATTGCCATAAAAAGGGTGAAAACTCTCCTTGAGAGCCTAGCCTCTATCATGGACTTGCCCGTTTCTGTTGGTGAGATTAAAGAAACCATCGGTAAATTGAAACCCTATAAATCTCCTAGTATTGATGGGATTCCTAATGAATTATTCTTGGAACTCAAGGACTTCCTGACCCCATACCTTCTGTTGATTTGAGAAGAGGCTGCTAGGAAACGTGCTCTCTCAATTCATATAAACACTAGTGTCATTAGACTTATCCACAAAATGGTCCTAAGGAGGACTTAAGCAACAAGAGACCCATTACTTGCCTCAACTATGTGTATAAAATTTTTGCTTCCACTCTCGCTAGAAGTCTTAGTCCAATTATGGATAAAATTGTGCTTCCTATGCAAAAGGGTTTTATAAAAGGGAGGTACATTTTAGATGCCATTATTTCTATCTAGGAAGGTCTTGACTATGCTAGTAGAAGGAACCTAGATTACTTCTTCTTCAAAGTAGATTTTTATAAGGCTTATGACATAATAGAGTGGGACTTCAGCTTGCAATCCCTTCATGACATTGGGATTGGAAAAAAAATCATAAAATTTGCTAGCACTCTTTTTGGCAATGCCTAGTCTAGAGTTTCTATGAATGGTGAGCTTTCCTCCTCCTTTAGGATTTGTAGATCCATCATGCAAGGTTGTCCTTTGGCTCCTATTTTTTTTTTGCCATATCCAATGATGCTCTTGGGTGGTTGGTGGAACATGAAATGACTAAAGGCAATATCAAAGGCATCCCCATCCCCAACTCTAACAAACAACTTGGTTTGCATATATTTGTTGATGATGCCAATATGTGCACTTTGGCTAATCCTGATTTTGTTGCTTGTCTTTGGGAATGATTGAAAAATTTCTGTTTAGCTAGTGGATCTCATATTAATCATTCCAAAACTGGATATAGTTCATCTAATAATTTGATACCTATGTGTGTATGTGAGTGCATCTGTGTACGTATATGTGTGTCTCTATGTGTGTATGTATATATATTTGTATGTGTGTGTATGTGTGTGTATGTATGTGTATGAATATGTGTGTGTATGTATATATGTGCATGTGTATGTGTATATGTATGTGAGTGTATGTGAGTGTATGTGTGTGTACCCAAAACCCTGAAACCCTAAAACCCTAACCCTATGTGTGTATATGACTGTGTGTGTGTGTGTATATGTGTGTCTCTTATGTGCAATTATGTATGCATGTTAGTGTAAGTGTGTACATATGTGTAGGTTTGTGTATCTCTATGTGTATGTGTATATGTGTGTGTATCTGTATGTGTGTGTATGCATGTGTATGTGTGTGTATATGTGTGTATGTATACATGCGTGTATGTATCAAGGTAAAAAATAAGACCACCCTTTTGACTCGAAAGTATATAAATATGGGTGAATTTCTCAAAGTATATCATATTATATTTATAAATATTTTGGCAAATTTTGTTGATAAATTTCATTTGAAATATATAAAAATTGGCAGATTTGGATGATAAATTCCATTTTATATATAAACTTTTGGGCAAGGTTTTGAGATAACCTCCCTTAAAACTCTAGAATATTTGGGTATTTGATATCATACACTATGCAAATCACTAATCATAAGATAGAAACACATGCATAATACATACACATGTCATAGATGCACACATAATGCATACACATGCACACTTGCATACATATACACATACATACATTGGAACATATGCATATGTATAGATACATACATGTATGATGAACACACACATACGTACACAAAGACATATAAAATGCAATTATACATGCACACATACAAAGACACATTCACACACTCTTTCATACAATATCATGAAACCCTAATTTTGTATTCATCTATGTGGAAATATAGAAACTCAAAACTCTATCCAGAAAGTCCTTTGAGAAAAGTGGAGGGAGGACACTAAATAGCAAGAGAAAAAAGTAGTAAGGCTAGATAGTGAGAGAACGGAGGGAGGGAGGCCCTTCTATTGATGGCGTGCCTCTTCTTGCCCTCCATTCAGATCTATCTTCTACATGCCCATGAATTAGAGTATGAAATGCATGGTTCAAAAGTTCACTGCACAAAACTCACCTTCTCATAGAGTTGAGCATCTTGTTATGATTTTCCCCTGTTTATCTTGCTAAAAAAATCTTAGAATAGGCTCTTCTTTGTGTACTTCTGCTACTATTATAGCTAGATATATTCATTGCTCATCTTCTATTAGAGAAACAGCGTACCTAAATGCAGGTCCCTGGCTAGCGTGGAATAAACACTCAAACTGAGCTCCAAACACAAATGAAAAACTAAAAAAATGTGCCTCCTATTCTTGCTTGTTTTCTCTCAAATAAACATCAAATGTACATGTAGGCTGGAGCAAAAGAGATTTCAAATCTAAGCTACAAATATAGACAAAGCCTTAGCACATGCATGTGATGTCCTTCCATCCCAAGTCAGACATATAGAGAGAGGGAAAGAGGCTAAACATTGCATAAAGCCATTAAATTCCATTTTCAGTATTAGACCCAAACAACCACCAAAGAGAATCAATAAGATTCTATCATGAAATTCTTAAGCCCGAGTGCGCTTAGTACATCAACTATCCATATTTCCAAAACATTGGTTGAATTTGCTTGCTTCATGAGAGCTATCTTGTCTTCCATTTGCCAATATCTTGCCCTTGCTCAAATCCCAATAGAGATGCTTAGTCTTTAGAATCAAGAATCTCTGAGACCAATGCCTAGAGCAAAATCTAATCACACATGCTTAGGCCACAAGCGTAAATTTCATAGCAAGTTAGATAGACTGATGATGTACCATAACAAATTGCACCATGCATATACATGCCTATCTAAGAAACAAACTTCATTCTACAATCCCATGAGCTATAGCATGAAATGCATGGCTCAAAACTTCATTGCACATGACTTACTTTCTCATAGAGTTGAGCATCTTGTTAGACTTTTTCCTTGTTTATCCTGCTCATAACTTCTCAAAATAGGTTTTTCTTTGTGTAATTCTACTACTGATGCAGCCAAATATGTTCCTTGCTCATCTTCTATCAAGAAAATGACAAACCTAAATGCAGGCTAGTGTGGAATAAACACTCAAACTGAGTTGCAAACACAGATGAAAAACTAAAAAAATGTGCCCCCAATTCTTACTTGATTTCTCTCATATAAACAATAAATGTACATGCAAGCTGGAGCAAAAGAGATGTCAAATATAAGCTACAAATATAGATGAAACCACAACATATGCAAGTGTTGTCCTTGTGGCCCAAGTCAAACGCACAGAGAGAGAGAGAGAGGGAAAGAAGCTGAACATTGAATAAAGCCACTAAATTCCACTTTGAGTATCAAACCCCAACATACACATGCACATATTCATATATCTACAAATACACATACACATGCACATTTCAACCACCATGGACATGATACAGCCACACATGCACACGCATAGAGCAACCACACATACATGCACATTACACACACATACATATACACATGCACACATACACACATACATGCACATTCCAACCTCCATGGACACACAACAACTACACATGCATATGCAACACATATAGTGCATGTGCACTTGATGAATGGTAACAAAATTTAGGTCTAGCTGAGCCAAATTCATATACACATGTGCATAGATGCATGAAACTAAAAGGAACAAAGATATGTTTGTGGATGTCACACCTTTTTGAATAAAAACAAATATGGGGTGCATACTACACCATAGTCCTTAGCAACTATTAGCTCTACTAGAAAACACAACGCAGAATAAAAGATACAAGTACTAAAGATGCTCTATTAAAAAATTTTGACCTCAAACATGAGTTTTTGTGCATAGAATATAAACTTCACAAATTTCTACTTTGCATCTGTGCTTTAAGACACATCGAAATTCTTCAATAATTGAAAAAGTCAACTTGTGGGGAAACTATGATGTCCTGTACAACAAGAAAAGTGTTGAATGGCAACATTGATAATATGCAGATGGAACACAGCTTCCAACTAAAAAATGTTCCTCATAACCATTAAAAGTTCACTCTCGTGAAAGGGTTTGTTTTTAACATGCAATGATTCAATTTAAATTAATCTATCGATCAATTCTAAAACCTAGCCAAGTCCTTCAGTTTTTTTTTTTATAAAGGAAGTTCGGCATTAGCCTACTCTCCCGGACTTGAATTAAATAAAGAGAGAAAAGTACAAGAGAAGGGCACCATCAAGTTCTCCTTTTGATCAATAACAAGCTTAAACCCAAGTGGGCCCCGCATGAGGGTGATGAGAGGGTGATTAACCTTCTTTGTAATGCCATCTAAGCTCTGTAAAAGCTTCCCTTGCTTTGTGGGATTTGGGGGGTCCCGTGGGCCAAGTCCTTCAGTTAGCGTCCAGTCCAAGATTTGACTATTACTCAACACTTTCACTTTAAGAAAACTTCTTCAAAGTCTCAAAATCCTGTTGTATGTAAATGATCATTAGTTATCAACTTGCAGGGAGCACAAAAAAGCCTCTTATTACAAATTTACCTGCCATCATAGTTGTTTACAGTGAGTTCAAACCAACTGTACCTAAATGTATTTCTGGTTATGAAATTGAGATTCACCTATGAACAAAGTATGTATCTCATAAAAAGGCATGGGGATTTGATAGATGGACAAAGATCTTCTCACACCTCAATTCAAAACACTAATTTCATGAAAAATGCTAGCCAAAAAAATGGTCTAGAATGGGATACATAGAGTGAGAATTCCATGTCTATGGAATACCCCCTTCTAGAACACTATTTCATCTTCCATATTCTTGGTTCTTGCATGATAGATAGGATTTGCTGCAAGATGCAAAGAACTTGTATTGTCACCAAAGATCATAGGTGAGTGCGTGTGAAGCCCCAAATTTGAGTAAAGCAATCTTATCCATGTGGCTTCTTGTGTAGCATTGGCTAGTCCCCTGTATTCAGCCTCTATTGAAGATAAAGCTACAGTAGGTTGCTTCTTGGAAGACCAAGAAATGGGCTTATCACCTGCAAAAGAAAGATAACCAGAAGTACTCCTCCTGTCATCTTTACAACCTGCCAATCTACATCTGAGTATAGCTGGATGTCTAAATCTGAAGTATATGGAAAGTAGTACCCTTGAGATACTTCAAAATCCTTTTGGCAGTTTCCAAGTGAGGTGCTTTAGGTTTATTCATGAATTGACTTAAAACACTTACTCCATATGCTATATCAATCCTTGTTAGATTTGCATAGTTTAGACTTCCAACTATTCTTTGGTATCGTGCAATTTCTTCAAGCAAATCATGATTTACCTCCATAGGGGTGCTAGCTATCTTGGCATTCTCCAAGTGGAATTTCTTCAACATTTCTTGCACATCCTTCCTTTGAGTAATGTAAATTCCAGAGTTTGTGTAGACCAATTCAAGTTCAAGAAAATACTTTAGTGACCCTAGGTCACTGATTTTGAGCTCTTGCATCATTAGGTTCTTAATTTGTTTGATGCCATTGGCATCAATACATGTAAGGATGATGTCATCAACATACACACATAAATATATCAACCCTGAATTGCTTCTCTTGACAAATAGAGAAGTATCAGCTTTGCTCATCATGAATCCTTGATCTTGAAGGTGTGTAGTCAACCTATGATTCCATGCCCTAGATGCTTGCTTCAATCCATAAAGAGCTTTGTTCAATTTGCACACATAATTTACCTTGCTTGGCTTGGCCTTGCCTTTTGATTTCCATGCCTTGAATTCTTCTAGGTTGATGATGTCCACATCATCTGATTTGATGTCTTCAATTTGGATTGGCTCCTCCTTGGTGAGGCTTAGAAATTCCTCTTCCAAGTCATATGGCAACTTAACCTTTGTGCATTCACTTTCAAACCAAGAATCATTCTCATCAAAAACAACATCTCTGCTGACCATAAATCCTTTATTGGATGGATTATAAAACCTGTATTCTTTCTGATTTAAATCATACCCTATGAAGATGCACTTTTCTACCTTAGGGTCTAGCTTACCTTTGATTTGAGATGGAACATGCACATAAGCAACACATCCAAAGATTCTGCAATGATCAAGTGATGGGCTCCTACCATGCCATGCTTCATATGGAGTCATCCCATCAAGGGATTCCTATGGCAACTTGTTAATAAGATAAGTGGCAGTAGATACACTCTCTGCCCACAAATAATTAGGTAACCTTTTTTCATTAAGCATTGATCTAGCTATTTCCACAATCAATCTATTTCTCCTCTTTGCTACTCTATTTTGTTCAGGGGTATACCTCGTAGTAATATCCCTTTTGATACCTCTGTCCTGTAAGAATGCATCAAATTCATTGGAGAAGTATTCACCTCATCCATCTGACCTTGACCTCTTTAGGCTTCTTCTTGTTTGATTTTCCATAAGTGCAAGATACTTCTTAAAGAAATTGAACACTTCATCTTTGTGTTTCATAAAGTACAAGATAGTCCATCCAGTGAAATCATCAATGAAAGACACATAGCACCTTGAGCCTGAAATTGAAGGGTCCTCACTTGGTCCCCACATATCTGTGTGGACAAGTTCCAAGTAATCCTCATGCATGTAGCCTTTCCTTGAGAAGGGTAACCTATGTGATTTACCAAATTGACATGCACCACATTTATAGATCATGTGTTGCTTGGTTACATTAGGTATCCCAAGCACACAGTGATCTCTAAATATTTTCTTCAAGGTTCTCTCACCATTATGCCCTAATCTTTTATGCCAAATTTCAAGCTTTGACAATGTTTGATCTTTGTAACTATAAAGTGCAATACTCCTTATATCTTCAAGTTCAAATGTAAATAATCTACCTGTTTTTTCTCCCTTGGCAATTATCTTGAATCCATGTTGGAGGTCCTCCACAAAAGCTCCATATTTGTTGAACCTAACTTGCAAACCCTTTTCTACAATCTGTCCAACACTCATCAAATTCTTGGTGATTGTAGGTACATAAAGAACCCTTCTCAACAGATTTCTATTCCCATCAAAAGTTTTGACATTTCCTACCTTACCACTGAATGCTTAGTGTCATCACTTGTTTGTACTTGGTGCTTTCCCTTGGGTTCCTCAAGGTCAGAAAGAAGAGCTACATTTTTTGCTACATGGTTTGAACATCTTCAGTCAATATAGAAGAGGTGCTCATCATTCACACCTTGTTTTGAAGTCATATTCATAATGAGAAGAGAATCCTCTTGATCCTCTGTGTAATTGTTGTAGTCTTTTCTTGATTTTTATCCTCCTTGATAGTTGTTATGAAGGGATTTGGTGTGCAGAGCAAGAGGAGGAAGGAGGAGATGGAGCGAGAGAGAAGAGAGGAGAGACACGCGGACATGCGTGGGAGCCTCGAAACGCACATAATGATATCTCTTTTAGGCAATGCTCTATATATAATGTATATATATGAATATGGGGATAAGGTCACATGACCCTTACATCCCCAACAATCTCCCACTTAAGGGTCAATGTGACCATAAGTGGTAACATATGCAAAGAATGATGTAGGAATATACAATAATGTACAGGAAGAGTCCAGATCTCTACCCATACCAGATCAACCTACACCAACCTCCTCGAACAAGGTGTATCCATGCACCTCAAACTGCTCTATACTCATATCAATAAGAGTCGAGCTCACATATGACTGATGCAAGAACTCATGAAGTTCCTGCAAAGCTCCCACTCGCTCTATGCCTATGTCAATCGAATGACTGACAACTCCAAGTGCAAATGCTCCAATCTCAACTGCAATGTCTGGTCTCGAGCATAATAACTCATACATCAGACTCCCAAATGCTGACGAAACATGTGCTATCCTGGCTAACCTAAGTATGTCAGCCATACCTGTATCCAAGGCATCCAAAGCACCATCATCAATACCAACATGTCCTGACATATTTGTGTCAAGATCTGGCATGAGCGAATCCAAGAATGACTGCATGATCGTTGACTTATCAACATCTAAATCAGTCATCCTATCAACCAAGGATGTGTCGGCCTGTGCATCTTGAGAACAAATATGCTCTAATGTACACTGTGTATTATAAGAGCCATCCTGCTCTACCACACCAAGTGTATCATCATGCTCCACATGAGCTAACTACACAACATCAACACGAAGATCAAACTGATGATCACACTCTAAATGAGTATCATCATAATGCTCGAGATGAGCATACACATCATGCTCTAAAGTATCCAACTGATCATCCAAAGTGTGCTCCAAAAGAGCATCCACATGATCAATGAAATCATGCTCTACATAAGCATCATGAGCATCCAAAGTATGCTCTACATGCTGTCCCAACTGCAACTGAAAATGATGCTCACCAAGGAATGCATAACATCTGCTCTCTTGTAACTGGCTAACTGAAATCAAGCTCATAGGGAATAAAGGCACATAGCATACATGTCTGAGCATAAGTGATGCTCCACTAGGTAGCATAAGGCATATATCTCCTGCACCCTCAATGTCGTATGTCATACCATCAGGCAACTGCACACATCCACGACTCTCACCTGAGAATCAACAAAACCACTAACGATGTGGAGTAACATGAAAACTCGCTAATGCATCAACAAACCAAGCCATATGTGTGCTATCCATTGAACAAGAGGAATCTTGAGATGAACCATAGAAGAAAGTGATATCACCATCACTGGCATAATCAACTGCCAGAGACTCTCCTGAAATCACTACTTGACCTGCAACACGTGCATATCTCTGACGTCATCGTGCATCCACCTGAAGCAACGTCGTGGAATATGGCCCCCATGACCACAATGCCAACATCGAAGTCCTCGATGTGATCTATGTCTCACATGAGTTATTGGACTTGCAATATACATATCATGTAGTCTCTGCCATAATGCACTACTCGTCTCCTCATACATAACAGACTCATATATAGAATCCACAAGTTGTAATCGGATAGTGGAGATGTCCAATGCGTCCATATCCATCCATACATGGCTGGGCATGTCACGAGGCCTCTGTGCATCTCTATGCACATACATGTGTAACCCTGCATGAACCAATGTATGCCACATATGAGCTTTCCATCTCGGAAAGTTAGTTCCATCAAATCAAGAAGACACCATGCTGGCAATCCAACAAACTAGAAATGTAACAAGAGACTAGAAATAATACTCTATCCTCAATAGGATCACGCTTGCATATCCCTATGCATAACTCGCATCACAAATGTCTCGATGGAGAAGGAACCATGTGAAGCACCTGTCACATAACCATGCATCTAGCATGCACATAAAACCATGAGCATAATCCTGCTCACCAAGTCTCCAAAGTGACCAAATAGATGTGAAACGATCCTGGAAAAAATTCGACAGAGTATTCCTTGAAACTAAGCAATCAAACAATATAACCAATAGCAGAAGAACAATGAGAAACCTGTCACCACCTATCATTGATCCAATCAAAGATAATGGCAAATACACATGCCAAAAAACTGATAGCAATACATGCCAATACACCTCCCACTCAAGAATAAATCCTGCAAGATGGTCCAACCTGTCACAAACAACCTATGACCAAGTCCAAGTGAATGGAGATAAGTAAGGATCGAAAGCTATCACACAAGCTCCAAGATCCACTCGAGTTCTCTTCTAGCATAAAAGATGTCAAAATTTCAACAGCATCTCCTCTGCAAAATGGACTCTAGAACCAAAATAACCATGTGGGAATCACCATCCACAATATCAAATCAATGAACATTTTCTAATAGAATAGAAAATCAAGGGGACAAATAAGTATGCAACTGAGGCTCCAATCTGGATCATGTACCTGCAAAGAAAACAAAAGATACAAGTACCAACCAAGATCCACAATCAACTCTCACAAAAGTATGTGCAACCGGCAAGTAAATCCATAACCAAGTGGTATAAGCAAGATACACACCACAATGCCACTATACATCCATGATTGAACTCATGATGACATAAACCTTAAAAAGAGTATACCACAATGTCATCTCACATGCCAAACACGTGACAAGATCATGCTCTACTCTCATATGGAGGAGCTACAATAGTGATCATACATGTACAATGCCTTGAAGCTCTGAAAATAAGAGCTTGCACACCAAAAAATTCTCTCTCGAAGAAGTTTCAAACCAAAATGAAACTCCAAAAGCAACTATGGTTGTTTAGGTGAAAATATGATGCTCTGTGTTTTGCTGTTTCAGACATGATAACCTCTGAATCTGCACCTGAATCGAAGGTGCATAGCTCAAGATATGCACAAAACAAGCACCTACTATCAATTTCACTTTCACCTGCAATACTGTTGCTTTGTATTTTGCAGTTTCGAAGACTTTTCACTGAGAATCTGAATCTAAGTTCCTCTACAAAATTGTGATTAGCTTTCTACACTACACGCAGCAAGTTGAATCATCTCATTCCGAGCTATAGAACTAAAGTTATGACCCAAAAACTAACCTACAGTTCTAATGAATGTAGATTCGTCTTCTACATTAGTCTGCGTTTTTTGAATTTTCGGTGCTGTAAAACTCCAAACCAGGTTCTACACTCTTCTATGAAGTTGTAGCCCTCTATGCTAGCTACACACAAAAACTTTAAAACGCATCAATCCAATCTTCTTAGCTCAAGTTATAGCTGAAATACTGAACTATTGTTGAGAGATGCCGACCTGCACTTCTACCCCTTTTGACCTAAGCTTCCATTGAAGCTTCTTGCACACAAGCCTTCAGCATGCTCTGATACCAATGAAGGGCTTTGGTGTGCAGAGCAAGAAGAGGAAGGAGGAGATGGAGCGAGAGAGAAGAGAGGAGAGATGTGCCGACATGCGTGGGAGCCTCGAAACCCACATAATGATATCTCTTTTGAGGCAATGCTCTATATATGATGTATATATATGAATATGGGGGTAAGGTCACATGAACCTTACATCCCCAACATGTTATTGTAATTGTTGTTATAGTTGTTGTTGTAGCCATGGTTGTAGCCTTGATTATGGTTGAACCTTCCTCTTGATTGTGAGTAGCCACCTCTTTGATATCCTCTTCCTCTCTGATTCTTGAAGTTCCTATAGCACTCATTTGTAGTGTGATTGGACAATCTACATATGCTGCATTGGGAAGAGTTGAAAGGTCTCCCCCTACCTTGCTTACCACCTCTGCCCCTTCCTCTTGAATTCCTACATCTTCTTGCATAGTTAGCTTGAGAAGTAGTTCCTTCATCCTCTACTTTCTTGCTTTTCCCTTTCTCTTTAGTCTTGCCTTATCTGTGTATAGGGCAGAAGAGTTGTTACCTCTTGATGATTCTCCATTTTTGTTGAGCTTGGCTTCATGGGTAAAGAGTTGTCCCATGAGTGTGGTAAGATCTAGAATTTTCATATCCATATAAAGGTCCATGGCAATTGTGAAGGCTTCCCACTTGTCATCTACCTTGATGCCATTGATTACTTGTCTCACTATTTGCTACTCTTCAATCTCTTCTCCTATGCTTGCCAATTGATCAACCACATCTTTGACTTTGGTCACATACTCTGAAACACTTTGCTTGGGTTGCTTCCTTTGAGTGGTAAACTCAATCCACAATTGATTCTTCCTAGCTCTTGTATTGGAAGAAAATGATGAAGACCAATGTATTCCAAGTCTGTTGGGATGCTTTACAATTTCTAATGTGTGGAAGAAGGAATTCAGAGATAGAGTTAAGTAAATATGACCTTGCTAATGCATCTTTGGCACACCATGAGTTGAGTCTTTCAAGCTCCTCTCTTGTAGGTAGTCCTTTGCTTCTGAAAATGGGCATCTCCTCATCTCCTGATATGTATCCATAGAGACTCCTTCCTTGTAAGTATTTCTTCATCCTCAAGGACCATGCTTGGTAGTTGTTCACATCCAATTTATCAATAAAATAAGGGAAACCATCTCCCATTTAACCTCAATTTGCTCTGATACCACTGTTGGGAAAGATGGATGAATACCACAAGAGAATGAGTTGGTATTGCTAATCCCTACCTCTTTCAGTTAAGAGTTGTGTCGTAGGCCCCTTTGGCTTGCTAATGACACTAAATAAGTGTCTATGTACTTTCGAGATGATGCTTCAAACAATTAGATCAAAACAGATAATTTTGCAAATAGCTAGTGACGAAAAACTTGCTATTTTGATCTTGACGCCTGCTAGATGTTTAGCTCAGTGCTCATAGTACAGTAGCAATAAGGAAAATTCCTTTTGAAGGTATCTGAGTAGCTTAGAAAGCTAATAATTCCAAGTGGAATCACTTCAAATGATAAACTATACATTGAGCAATCATCTGATCAAGTGAATGCTTACCCCCGATTTTTTAGGAACTATGGAGAGAATGACCAATGACCACTTCGACGTGGATTTCCTCTAATTCGCGGAATCAAATTGCTTCAAATTTTGATAGCTCATATTAGACTTTAAGCTGGTTCTAAGAAGCCATAGAACATGAAAAATAATGGAGAAATGACTAAGATATGAGCATTCAAGGTATACTATTCTAAGTGAACATAGCAGACATGAAGACAAATGTGATCAATAATGCAATGTATTATGTAACAATCTTATAGATGATCATTGGCATGAATATGATGCCCAATGATGGTGGTAAGAGTAGGTTATAGTGTAAGCCTCTCAAATTCAACAAATCATCAACAATAGGCTCAGTAATGGGGGCACAAAGGTTGCGAGATCACAACCTCCTTTTATTAGTGATTTACCTCCAATATTTGAATTTGAATTCAAAATTGGATGTTCCTAAAAGTATTCCTTCAAATTAGGAGTGATGCCACCTAATGAGATTCGTAGTTTTTTGTTCTCCAAACTCCACGAGATATGTGGACTTACAATATTCTTCCAAGTCAAACGAATTTTACAATAGTTAATGGTCAAAAATTATAAGCAGGGGTTCATGTGGTCCTAATGTTTGCACATAGCTCCTTCAATGCCTAGCCAAGTGTGAAGGCTTGGAATTTTCACCAACAAAACTTCTAGTTTTCCTACAATTAGAGGCATAAAGACTAGCAATAGTAAGGTTAAAGGGAAAGTCAATGTGAGCAACAATCCATTGATTCGAAGGGCTTTTCACAATTTCCTTAACAAGATAATTTTGGGAGGAAATAATACCTAGAGTAGCACCTACTTTTCCATGTTGATGATCTGGAAAAAAACCAGAAAAAGTTTGGAGCTACAATTCTCAAGTGAGAGGAAATCTTGGAGCTACCAATCTTAACTTCTTGAAGACAAATAAACTCAAGAATCTTGGACATATATTTAATCTAGCCTTACAACACCTTAGCCCTGACAGGATCAGCCAATCCTTTAGTGTTAAGAGATATCATGTTAAAATAATCCTTAACAAAAATAGAAAGAAAAGGGACACCAAACCAAAAACACTTAAATCCTTGTAGTTTTGTTGGGCTGCAGGTGAGAACCTGAAGTTTTTACTGCTTCTTTCCTCTTAGAGTTACCCTGCAATCTTGTGATGATTTCATTAACCTTGTTTTGGGATAAGGGCATGTCCTCATCACCAGAATCATCTTGGGCCATGTTTTCAACCATTTCTTTGTTTGATCTATTCAGTTCATTCATGAAAGCTTGGACATTTTCCAAAGAAGCATATGTGTTATTGGGGGTGTAGAAGCTTTCCCTTTTCGAAACAGCCCGCCAATTGTGAGTACTAGCAATGGTCTCTTCATCATGTTGATGAGCATTAAAGGAGGGCACCATTTCCCCATCTATAGGATGGTTGGGGTGATTATTTTCCTTGTCCTCTTCCAATCCCTCGAAAAGAGAGTGATTAGTATCTTCCAGTAGGACATTGTATGGGTTAATAATTTTACCTGGTTTTTTCTTGTTTTCCCTTGGTACTCTTTTTGGTCACTTGAGGATTATTTTATGGGTAAGAATTGAGAGAATTATTTTTCAAAAAGACTCTTTAATATGAGTGTTTTCCAAAACACTATCAACATTGTTAGTATTAAGCAAAGTACAATCCTTGATGAGGTGGCCTTGCTTAAAGCATTTAAAACAAGAATTTGGTAGGTTTCCATAGATGACTTGTTGATCATGTAATATTAATCCATCAGAGTCTTTGATCATAATGTTGTTTTTGATAGGTTTGGACACATCCATCTCAATCATGAGTTGGGGTTCCCATTTAGGGTTTATTCCCCATGATGCGGCCTTTTGACCTAAAACCTTTCCTAAAATTCCACCAAATTTATTTAGCCAAAGATAAAAATCAAGTAACATGTCAAGGAAGTCAACCCATATGGGAATTTTAGTAGGCTTAGGGTCTTTAGGGTTAAACCAGCAAACCATCTGAAAAAAGAAATGGGGACATTCCTAATGAGCCATTGACCCTCTATAGTTACCTTGAGGGCACTTTGGAGCCTTAAAAAAAAGGGTAATAAATATTACACAGATATTGGACTTGTTTAACAAATAGTCTCCTAGCCTCCCAATAACTTTTCATCCAACCTTTTAGAACATGCTAAGCTGGTCTGGGCCCATGGTATAGGCCAATAACCACTCTTTCGGCCAACTCGTCATGCCAATTAGTTAGGGAATTTCCATCAATCACAAGGGAGTCACCGTCCATACTAACCTACATATCTATGTTAATGTAATGGGGGTTGTCTTCGGCAATACCTTTACCTTTCTCAGAAGCAAAAGGATGAAGAGAGTCATGATACATACCTTGATTACAACACTCCATTTTGTCGTTACCTTGCACTGATGTATGCTTAGAGGCTACCTTCATTGAAGTCAGTTCTCATCTCCTCCATCACATAGGCAAAAGCCCTTGGCACTCGAGTAATGTCAACATACAATCTGATGGAGGATGCTATGATATTAGTATTTTTCATGAATGCCTTAAGTGAGGGACATGACACATTGCTACCAAAGTAGCCATTCGTAACCACATCCATGAGAGACATTGCCCCCAAAGGGGGGCAAAGGAAGGATGATATGTAAAGCTCGTATCGCAAAACTCTCCAGCCATGCATTCGAGGGTGGGAGGAGGAGAAGGGGCTCATGCATTCGAGGGTGGGAGGAGGAGAAAGGAGCCCCTGTAGCAGGAAGGGTGGGAGCCCTAGAGGGGAGAACGAGTAAAGTTTCCTCACTTTTGACATCAATACATCACTATAACCTTAGTGATTCCTTGGGTTTACATATGTGCAACGTTTAAAGACGATATATTAGACATTATAAAACGAATTGAAAATGTTCTAAATTGGCATTGCCTGTTTGATTTACTAATTACATCTTTATAATTAATAGAAAAACCATGGTAATCGTGGTCAATGTTAATTCAATAAAAAAAAATCCAAGGTACCATCGACAACTAAAAAATGACGTATTATGTGTCATAAATTATATAATGTGTATGGAGCTTCACCAATCACCGACACACCGAAATAAATCGTAAAAATTAGAAGATCCATCACCAAACAGTCCTTAGAAGCATTATAAACTTGGCATTCCATGACCAATTGTATGAAAAAAGGCACCAAAAGAAAGGTGGAGGAGTTATGAAATCCGCTATCATTCAAAACCACTAAAATATATTCCTTATTGATGAAGGAGAACCATCACAAAGAGAATCCCAACACATACACACCTCCTCTATTTACCTCTTCCTCTTGATGAAGAAGTCTTGCTCCTTTGATCTTGTTAAGAGTCTCCATTTTCTCCTCTTCCTTACCTTCCTCTTCTTCGAGGGAGAAATGAAGGAGAAGAGATCCATCCTTTCAAAACACTCACAAATTGCTATCCTAAGTGTCTTTGAATGTGTCCATTTTGGTATCAACAGCTATTAGGCTCTCATCACATATCAATGGGTGTTACCTTGGCTTTGATACTATTCAAGTTGATCGCCTAATGAGATGCTTGTTTTTTCCCTATGCAAAGAGAAGCTTAAGACACCAACAATGTCAAAAAGGATGATACACATGCATGCGAGGGTTTCCTTGACTCAACTCCCAACAATGCATAACATCCTCATATTTTGATGCTCTTTCTACATAGTGGAGCATCAAAAGGACAAGAAAATGAGCATTATAAACTTAGCAATCCATCACCAAATAGTCTTAGAAGCATTATTAACTTGGCATTCCATGACCAATTGTATGAAAAACGTCACCAAAATAAAGGTGCAGAAGTTATGAAATCCGCTATCATTCAAAAACACTAAAATATATTCCTTATTGATGAAGGAGAACCATCACAAAGAGAATCGCAACATACACACACCACCACCACCAAATGGACCTTAAACATATAACAAAGTGGACCATCACAAAGAGAATCCCAACACATCACCATCACCGCCACCACCACCACAAAGGAGAACTCTCAATCGGGGCATGTACTCTCTATGGAAAACCTAAAACATGTACTAAAAAGAAAAGCGTGTGAATTTGATATCCTAGTGGAAGTGAAAGGCACTACTCATTGATGTTGTTGCTCATTGCTTATCCAACGTATAAGGGAATCATAGCTAGAGGTTTAGTGGTGCTAGAGATTTGGATATTTTTATGATGCCTCTTAATTTGTAATTCACACTAATGTTCGTATCTCATATCATGACCATACACCCATTTCTCTTAATATTTTTCAATAAGTGTAGAAGAGCTCTTTAATACAAAAGGAAACCTCATGATATCTTAGGATATGTGTGCCTATCCTATAGATACTTGTGAGTTACATCTTCTTAATGTGTTCCCTTGGGGAACGATTTAGAAACCTACATGATAAAGGATTGGTCTAGCGAGCAAGAATCCTATCTCAACCATTTGGCCCACAAGAAACAAGATTCTTTGTAATGGGCCGAACATGAAGAACATACTCAAAATAATTAGCCTTATGAGAACCATCAAACATAACATCACCTATATGTGTAAGTACCATCACCTCTCTTCACATGCCACTTATTTGATGGTACCGGCATATTTGAGAAGAAGTACTTGTTGCAGTTCATGCGCTTTTTGCATCCACTATCAATACACCATCTACTTGAGCCTTACCTGTCAAAGTCACTCATCTACATCATGGTTAACATTCTTACACAATCATTCAAAGAAAAATCATAGGTACCTTGCCTTTAGTATGATGAGTTTGTTGGAGGATAAACACTCCTATGTGTACAACAAACACAAATGAACCCTCCTAGGATCCTCAAAAGTTTTCAAAAAATAGGCTCTATATTTTCTCCATTTCTCTGAGTACATGCAAAGATTGATAATGAAACTTGGCAAGGTTAAGATAGACTTAGAGAGCTTTCAAATGAGAATAAAATCACTCCATTTGGATACTGGATGATGCCTCAACTAGCTATAACAAGACATATAACTTGATGCCACAAAGTATTACGTAAAGTGATGGATATGCAACACTTTCTTTGTATCCACAACTTGATAAATAATCAACTAACCTCTGATTCGAGTCCATAGGGACTTGCTTTAGTCCATATAATGCTTTCTTTAGCTTGCAAACATGATTTGGGTACCTCATACTAGGAAATCCTTGAGGTTGCTTCATGTAGACTACGTCTTGAAGCTCCCCATTGAGGAAGGAAGGCATTCTTTCACATCCAACTGATATAAACTCCATTTCCTTGATGTGGCAACTGCAATCAAAGTCCTAATTTTTGGAATCTTGGATATGGGGCTGAAAGTTTCATCATAATCTATCCCATAGCTTTGGGGGAAGCCTTTCACCACTAACCTCGCTTCGTACCTAGCAATGGAACCATCTAAATTTCAGTTAATTCTGTAAACCCACTTATTACCTATCATCTTCATGCCTTCATGATTTGGTACAAATATCCAAGTATGATTCTCATCAAGTGCCTTGAGCTCTTCCTTCATTGCCTCTTGCCATTCCTTGCAATCCTTAGCTTCTTCATAACTAGTTGGTTCTTTCTCTTTGATTACCTGAGTCATGTATGCATAATGCTTTGCAATGAAATTATTATATGTTAACCTTTGAACTAGATATCTTACTGTTGAAGACCTTCTTTCACTTCGTTTAAGTGTGATTTCCATCTTCTTTCTTTGTTTCGCCACTCCTAGACTTTGAATTTCTGTTATCTCTTCATCTTCCAACATACTCTCATCCACATAGCTTCCTTCTTCAATTGCAATCTTCTGTTCACCTTTGAATTTGCTTTCTTCAGAGGTTGTACCTCTTTTCCTAAGCCTTCCACTCAATGGTGAGCGTGTTCTTGTGTTGGATGAGTGGCTTGGACCACTTAAATCCATGCTTTCTTGAACTTTATCATCATTCTTCTTGTCTACCTCACTTACCTCTTCAACCTGCAATGGACTTGTGCATGCATACCAAGGCTTCAATTCATCAAAGACGACATCCCTACTTACCTTCAACTCCTTGGTGATCAAATTATAGCATTTATACCCCTTTTGTTCCATGAATATCCCAAAAAAATACACCTTTCAAATTTGGCATCTAACTTTGACCTCAACTCTTGAGGTACATGCACATAGCATATACAACCAAAGATTCTAAGATGTGAAATGCAAGGTTTTCTTCCACCCCATGCTTCCTCAGGGGTTAGATGATGTATACCTAATGTAGGACATCTATTCATGATGTATGTGGTTGTATATGTAGCCTCTCCCTAATAACATTGCGGAATATTCATTTTGTTGAGCATCTTACTGCTCTTCTCTCGTCATTCATTGGATTTAACTCATCTACGTAGGGTTTTTGCTCTCCACCACTCACAAGTCCCCACAAAACTTTCCCCATCAAGAAATTCCTTATTCTAAATCACCATGGTGTAGTTTCCCTTTCCGAACTTCTCAATCTGAGCATTGCAATCATCCATGGTGCCTTATGGCTCTTTTGAACCTTCTCGTTGATGCAATGAAGCTGAAAAAGATGGATTTTACCTCAAAAAATAGATCTAATCCTCTTGATGAAGTGTCTTTGATACCCTACTTATAGCTCTGATACTACTCTTGGAGGCTAAAGACTCATATGTGCACAACGAAAACAAATGATCCTGAAATTTTTTAGACATAGGCTTTGTATTTTCTAAGTTTCTCTCACTACATGCAGAGACTGAATATGAACGTTTGCAAACTTAAACTAGTTTTAGAACACTTTTAAATGAGAGTAAAATCAATCCTTTTCCATACTGGATGATGCCTCAACTAGCTACAACGAAACATATAAGTTGATCTCTTCATAGAGTATTAGCCAACTACACAAACACTGTTCTAGACATTTCTCTGCACATGTGCAAGCACTAAACTCAAGACTTATACCACTCAATTTAGAATTTTATAACCTCTCTAACAAGACAAAAATCATTCCAAATAGGTTTGGGATGAAGGATAAACAACAATTACAAGACCAAGGGGTCTCCTAAGATCATCTAGAGAAATTTAGTATGAAAAAGTGAAATCTTTGCAAAATATGCAGAGAAAACTTGTAGGGGGTGTGCTTAAGAAAGGGGGCATCTTGGGCATGTATTTCCTCGAGTCTAATTCATAATACAACCCTTCAAAGGTCACATACCAACCTCTTTAACCAATCAGAAGCATATACATAACAAAACGTGAGGTCCAATCACATCAAAAGGTGAGCTAAATCTTCTCTAATCAACTTCTTTCCACTATAGGCATGATTTGATGCCTCCAACTGATGGAAATCATCCTCCTTTGATTGTGGATGATGTGGAAGGTTCAATTTGGGGCATGTTCCCACACTCTTGAGCTTTAAATAAAAAAATATCAACAAAGTTTCTCTTGTCTCTCTCATAACAGTCCCTTCCGTAGCACGCATACTTGCAACATATGTAGCATCTATCCAAGTTGTTGATGTCTCAAGCTCAGTTGTACTTTCCTTATCTTCCTCTATTCGTAGCTCTTCCTCTTGATGACGAAATCTTGCTCCTTTGATGTTGATAAGAGTCTCCATTTTGTCCTCTTCCTTACCTTCCTCTTCTTCAAGGGAGAAATGAAGGAGAAGAGATCCATCCTTTCACAACACTCACAAGTTGCTACCCTAAGTGTCTTTGGATGTGTCCATTTTGGTATGAATACCTATTAGGCTCTCATCACATTTGAATGGGTGTTACCTTGGCTATGATACTAGTCAAGATGATCTCTTAATGAGATCCTTCTTTTTTCCTATGCAAAGAGAAGGTTGAGACACCAACAATGTCAAAAAGGATGATGCACATGTGTGTGAGGGTTTCCTTGACTCAACTCCCAATAATGCATAACATCCTTTTGGTGCTCCTTCTATATAGTGGAGCATCAAAAGGACAAGAAAATGATCATGTTAAACTTGGCAATCCATCACTAAATAGTCCTTAGAAGCATTATAATCTTGGCATTCCATGACCAATTGTATGAACACCAAAAGAAAGGTGGAGGAGTTATGAAATTCGCTATCATTCAAACCCACTAAAACTATTCCTTATTGATGAAGGAGAACCATCAAAAAGAGAATCCCAATACACGCACCACCACCACCACCAAAAGGAACGTCAAAACCTAGAATTCTCATTAAGAGCACGTAGTACACATGCTACATAAAACCTAAAACATGTACTTACAAAAAAAGCATGCTAGACTCAAACAAATGAGCGTGTACACAATGAGTTTGAAAAAATCACATATGCCATAGAATGAGTTTTCTAGCCAACTAGAAAAGTGAGGAGAGTCCCTCATTATGTAGAAAACGATGTGACTCTCTCAAACTACATCTAGTGTGGGGTGATGCTCCTCGACAAAAAGTTCATACCCCAAAAAGACCTGCCACTAAAATAAACTGTAGAAATGAAAAGACCCAATAAAACAAAAGAACTTGGCCTCAAAAGGACAAGAAAATCAGCATTATAAACTTGGCAATCCATCACCAAGTAGTCCTTACAAGCATTATAAACTTGGAAATCCATCACCAATTGTATGAAAAAAGAAATTTCTAACAAGAATATTGAGAATATAACCTTGTTTTTATTTGAATGGTTTCTAGATTCTTTAAAAAAAAATGAAAATGTCTAGTGTTGTTGAACTAGTTAACTACATATTTGGAACGACTCCAAGAATCACCCAAAAAATGCTTCAAAGAGGATTTGTAAGCAAAGATGAAGCCTTTCAGGGCTCAAAACGTGCTCAGGGTGATGTGAACTTTATTCTACCCCTCTCCTCAAACACCACATGAGTATAGCTTAATGGAAAGAAATTGCAAATTAGGGGAGCTCTAGGGAGAATAGTAGTGGGATGGGTGACCTTGTCAAAAGTACCAAGAACCTCAGTTTTCGCTCATTGTTGAGCTCCTCCCTCAAGCATAGCCAAGAGTGTTGATAGTGACTTCAGTGACTTGAATGGCAGGGTATACCAAGGTCACTTGGTATTAATACATAGTAATTACAACAAAACACTCTCAAGTGTGATACATCTAGTATTCTAGCTTGATATCTTCATACCTCTTGTACCTAAGGTGCAATCCTACCAATTCTCTTTGTCTAGATGTGAAATAGTTTGTCTGCCTGAGGTTTGGCTTGCGAATAGAATTCCCTCCTTTCTTCCTTTGGCCACCATTCTCTATCCCTCTTTAGGGTTTCCCATAAAGCATCCTTTCTCATCGAATTCTACTTGCAATCCTATTTCAACCATCTGGCCCATAAGAAACAAGGTTCTTTGTAATGGTTCGAACATGAAGAGCATACTTCAAATAGTTAGACTTATGAGCACCATCAAATATAACACCACCTATGTGTGTAATGGCATGGGGAGTATCATCACCTCTCTTCATATGCCCCTTATTTGATGGTACCTGCATATTTGACAAGAAGTCCTTGTTGCAGCTCATGTAATTTTTGCATCCACCATCAATGTCCATCTACTTGATCCTTATGTATCAGAGTCACTAATTTACATCATGGCTAACATGCTCTCATTCTTGTTTGAAGCAAAAGCATAGTTACCTTGCCCTTAGTATGATGGGTTGCTCTTGTCTTTCTCAAAACAAGCCCTTGTGCAGTGGGAATAGTTGCCAGATATATAATATATATCCACTTCGTTGTTGTCTCAAGCACGGTTGTACTTTCCTCATCTTCATCTTTGCTTACCTCTTCCTCTTAATGAAGAATTGTCCCTCCTCTTATCTTGATTAAAGTCTGCATTTTATCCTCTTTCTTGCCCTCCTCTTCTTCAAGGAAGGAATGAAGTAGAAGAGATCCATCCTTTCGAAACACTCGCAAGTTGCTATCCTAAGTGTCTTTGAATGTGGCCATTTTGGTATGAACACCTATTAGGCTTTCATACCAAAATGGACACCTATTAGGATTTCATACCAAAATGTGCATAATGGCATGGGGAGAATCATCACCTCTCTTCACATGCCCCTTATTTGATGGTACTTGCATATTTGACAAGAAGTCCTTGTTGCAACTCATGTTGTTTTTACATCCACCATCAATCTACCATCTACTGGATCCTTATGTGTCAGAGTTACTCATCTACATCATGGGTAATATGCTTTCATTCTCATTTGAAGCAAAAGCAGAGTTACCTTGCCCTTCGTATGATGGTTTGTTCTTGTCTCTCTCAAAACAGGCCCTTGTGTTGTGGGCCCTTGTGTTGTGGGCATATTTGCTAGATATATAGCATCTATCCAATTTTTCATTGTCTCAAGCACGGTTGTACTTTCCTCATCTTCCTCTATACTTCCTCCTAATGAAGAATTCTCCCTCCTTTGATCTTGATTAGAGTCTGCATTTTATCCTCGTTCTTGCCTTCCTCTTCTTCAAGGAAGGAATGAAGCAGAAGAGATCCATTCTTTCAAAACACTCACAAGTTGATGTCCTAAGTGTCTTTGAATGTGTCCATTTTGGTATGAACATATTGATCTTTCTTCGCATATGAATGGGTGTTACCTAGGCTATGATACGAGTCAAGATGATCTTCTAATGAGATCCTTCTTTTTTTCCTATGCCTAGATAAGGTTAAGACTACCAACAATGTAAAAAAGGATGATACATATGCGTGAGAGGGTTTTCATGCTTCAAGTCCCAATGATGCATACAATCCTCAAAATTTGGTCCTCTTTCTATGTAGTGGATCATCCATATGAATCATCGAGTGAGTGCCACATGGAACTCATGTGAAAGTCCCTTTGTAAATGATCCTAATGGAAGTTTCTTAGCTCTCTTATTTATTGTTCCCATGGAACAATATTAGAGCAATGGATCTCTTAGGCAAGATGTGGCTAGATCATTGAGTAAGATTTTGTTTATGAGGTTGACGGTATTCGAATCTTCTTTATGTTGTTCAAAATATACAAAGCCCAAATCTTCATCATCACATATTGATAGAGCAATGGTTTCTTCATCATGTGTTCAAAAGACTTCATTTATGACTAAACAAAAAAAAGATAGTGACTATGATTCTCGAACTATGTGAATTAGAAGGAGACGGAATGCATAATTTCACATAATAATCTTTTCTAAACTGATCCCAACTGAAAAGACTTGGTGTCCACACAGTAAGCAAGAACATTGATAGCTCATCTAGGCTATGACCCCATATGTATTTAGGGAAAGGATAAGTTTAATGTCCTTTTGGCCTATTAATAATATACAGAACATTCCCATAACCACTATATATAACATGAATGAAGCCTACATAATTCATGTGCAATAAAGAAGTTGCACTTGCAATCTTAAGTCCTACTTTTTCCTCAATTTATTTATCATTTTCCGTAGGTAGGTAGGAAACATATGACCTCCTAAGAGAGAGAGTGAGAGAGAGAGAGAGAGAAAGAAAGAGAGATAGAGACAAAGAGAGATAAAGAAAGAGAGAGAAAGAGAGAGAGAGAGAGAGAGAGAGAGAAAGAGAGAAAAAGAAAGAATGACATACATACAGACACATTGTGTCATGTAACATTAACCCTATATTTATATACATATATGTTAAGAGAGTTGCCTCAAAAGAAGATGATTATGTAGGTTTCAAGGCTTCCATGCATGTGTGTACTTCTCTCCTCACCTCTATCTCCCCTCATCCCCTACCTGGTCCTCTTATTGAGCCCATCGGAGGCCCTCATTGGTATTAGAGAATGTTAAAGGCTGGTGTGCAAGGAGCTTCAATGGAAGCTTAGGGTACAAGAGGTCAATGTACATGTTGCCATCTTCTTGATAACATGATGGCATGTCGACCATAACTTTCGCTAGAAATCTCGAATCGAAGTGATTTAAAGTTTTTTGCATAGCGTAAACAAAGAACTACAATTTTGCAAAAGTGTAAAATTTTTTTTAAGAGTCTTATTCCACTAAATATTCAAAAAATGCATAGTGATGTAGAAGTTTAATCTACAATCACTTGGACACTAGGTCCGAAATTCAGATGTAACTTGAGTTCTAGAGATTGGATTGAAGTAATTCAGATTCTTGTGCCTAGTGTGAAAATAGAACCTACATTCTCTTGAAGAACATAGTTCAATATATAAAATTATAAATTGGAAAGAAAATATTGAGAAGCAATGCCACAAGTGAAGATGAACATAACAAATGCTTGTTTTGCTATCTTGAGGTAGGGACGTTGTATGGAGGTATTCAAAGTGTTGTTGCATAGCCAATAGAAAGTGCTTTAAGTTTTATAAAGGGTAAAATATGAGATTTAGAGTTTATGATCCCTAGAATAGTAAAATACAGAGTCGTAGATTTTCACCATACAAACCCTAATTGCTTTTGAAGGTCCATTTTGCTTTGGGAATTTTGTTAGAGAGATTTTTTTTTGTTCTATGAGCTCTTGATTTATAGCTTGGATAATTGAGTATGTATGATCTAACATGGATGCTTCTCCATATGAGAGTAAATAAATGTATGTGAGTTTTCTAACATTTATAATGGCATTGTGGTATTGATTTTTGTTTATCCCATTTCATCTTTGATTTGAGATCCTATTTTATTAGTGCATGTACAATGGAATTGTGATCATATTTTGTTTTTGTGACTTGTATATGGATTTTTTTTCTAATTACATATGATTTTTTGACAGATTTAATGGATCCTTGGTTGGTAGTTGTATTCTTGTTCTTATTTGCAATTACATGATCCAAGCTAGAGCCTCAATTTCACATTCGTTTGTCACTTGGATTGCCTATTGTGTTTGCCTATGGTCATTGATTTAATAGTTTGTTTTCTAGTGTGATTCTTGGCATATATGAACGATGATTTCTACATGTTTATTTGGTTCTAAATCCCATTTTACAGAGGAGATGCTATTGAACCTATGTTGGCTTTTATGCTAGAAGATTACTCTAGTGGATCCCTTAACCTTGTGTGATAGCTTTGGATTTTATTTCATCTCTTGTTACTTGCACAAGATCATAAGTGACTTGTGAGAAGTGGAGGCACATGATAAAGATTCTGATGCGCATTTCCGTCAGATTATTTGGTGTCTATATTCACCTTTTCATATAATGATTAGTGGAGAGTCATTACTTCTCATTTTCTTTACCTGCACATAGGACTATCGACATTCATGATGCACATGTATGACAGGATTTAGATGCTCAGATGGATGCACATTTAGAGCAGACTTTGGATGATGAGATGAATGCCCTAGGGAACAATGTGGATGTTCATGTAGACCATTGCAATGAAATTCATTTAGAGTTCCATCATCACATGGACCTTGGTCTTGATGTTGTGGGATTACATCCTATGGAGAATCATGATACACTTGATCTAGTAGATCACCATTACTATCATGTTACACTATTCTTCTTTTATGCTACACCATTTAGGTGTGTACCTGCATGTAACTTGTCACTTGATACCATTGGATTCCAAGAAATTGGACAAATCATGGGAGAAGAGTTCTACTCGTTCATCCAATCTTAAACACTTGATATACCTATCACATTCATTCTCAAAAAAGCTTTGAACAGACTGTCAATTACCTCCATTTGAATTCTCCTTTGTAAGTCCCCAAACATCTATATGAACCAAATTGATTGGATGATAACTCACATAGTTACTCTTCTTAGATTGGTAATATGCTTTCCTTACCACATTGGTAAGCTTCACATAAATTATTCATATTCTTATTGTGAAGGTTCAATAGTCCAAGTACTAACTATTCTTCAACATTTCTTAAAAAAATTGAGGATTGATATCTTCATACCTCTTGTTCCAAAGGAGCATTCCCACCCATTCTCTGTGTCGAGATGTGAAATAGGTCATGTGCTTGAGGCTTGGCTTGTGAATAGACTTCCCTCCTTTCTTCCTTTGGCAACCATTTTGTATCCCTCTTTAGGGTTTCCCACAAAGCATCCTTTCTCATTGAATTCTACTTCAATCATATTTAAACCATTTGGCCCATAAGAAACAAGGTTCTTTGTAATGGACTGAACATGAAGAACATAATTCAAATAGTTAGCCTTATGAGCACCATCAAATATAACACCACCTATGTGTGTAATGGCATGGGGAGTGTAGTTCAAGCATGAGTACCACCTCCTTTACTTGTCAATCCGCGGAGACATGAGGAGGATATGAAGATTGTGAGCAATTATGGTGAGCAAATGTGAGTGATAGGCACATACATGCACGCACACACACATACACATGTGCACAAATCAAGATCAAAGAGAGGAAAAATGGAAAGTGTCAATTGCACAAGAACTCTCTTACAAAAGCTTCAATCTCTACTAAGCCAACTCTCTAACAAGCTATCAAAAAGTTAACCCCCAAAAATGAGCTCTCTAGCTCTTTTTATTGTTCTTTGACTAGTTTTGGCCCTCTCTAGACCTATTGTCTGGCCTAGTTAAAAATTAGGTTCCACGGCTTCTTTGAGGGCTCAAACAATGTCTAAAAATTATGAAAATTGGTAGGTAGACACTTCTAATACTCCTCAAGCTTGAGGACCCCTCAGCTTGAATGAAATAGAGTTGCAAAAATGTGAAATGATATTTATAATGGGTTATAGTGATCAAAATCACTATTTTTATAGGGATTTCTTCTGAAAATTTGACATATTTTTGGAGCTCCCTACATCCTCTCTTTTCTTGTGTGTCCACTTCTTTGAAGGATTCCTTTGGTTTGTGCTTGACATTGAGTTTCGACACTCCCCCTCTCGAGTCTATCGTCCTTGACATAGTACCCTTGTTGGAGTGGATGTTCCATGTAGTACTCTGAGAGGTAGTGTCCATCATGTATCAGCAAGAGCATCTATCTTTCAAATGTAGCAGGATCCATTGTTTGGTCTTCATTTTGTCCCTCCTAGCCTTTGCAAGTTTTAGTCCCCTTGTATGTACTTTTTCCCTAGATCCCAGTCGGATGGTCTATTAGTGAGCTTCCAAAAAATTGTGAGCTGTTCAAAAGAGGTTATGGATGTTGATTTTGAGCAGTTATTGGTTGTGAATTGCTTTATGGGTACTGATGTTGTAACCTTGATGTCCTTTCGATATTTCAAACATGGCTTTCATAGTGTTCATGCCAAGTACTCATGACCCATAATGAATGATGGGTAAGTGCATTAGTGCATGGGCTGAAGAAAATAGGTGCCTTGTGCACAACCTTGTAATGTGGCCCTATGCATGCTTACTTGGGGAATGCATTGTAAGAATCGTGATACAGAAAATTGGGTCTTGAGCTAAGTGCTCAAGGGTATGGTGATGAAGAGGTTTCCTAATCTATCATTGTTATAGTGGTGCCAAAGTAGGGGATTCTTACCATGGAAGGTCAGTTGATATTCATCTCTTCATGTTGTACTCCCATCACGATGATTTACCAGGCTTGTCTTTCGTTGTCGGTGAATGTCCTTGTTGATGATTCACTAATGAGATTCTTTGAGTGCCTAGTCCTATCTCTTCTCTTTTTCTTTTCTTTCCTTTCTCTCTCTTCTTCTTTTTCTTTTTTCTTTTTCTTCCCTTTTTTTGAGGAGAAATGTCACAAAACGAGAAGAAATATGTTACTATCAATAAAAGAATTTACATATGTCAAATTTGTCTCATGTGTTTGGAATTGTCAATTGTGTCTATGCACGACCTTGTAATGTGGCCTTATATTAATGTATACTCTGGAAATGCATGACCTAAATGGTGCAAAAGATGGGGTTATGCCAAAGGCAAATGGTTTTTGCATGTCGAGGCTTCCAATGTTACTTGCAAACTTGATGCAATCTGTGTTTAGAGGTATACATTGGATCTCAAAAAGATGCAATCAATCGAGGGTTGAATGACAATGGATCGATTTGAGAACAGTGTTGAGTCATGTACATATTGCTTTTGGCCTCTTCTGCTTGGGATGGTTTCTTAAATTATGTATCTCTCGTGGTTGGCTCTTTCGTTCTCTAGGCACTTCTGGTGCTTTTGGCTTCCAAACCCATACCCTTGATGATTGTCTTCTTACTATTGCCGAAGAGGTGAGTTGATATTTTTTTTATCTCTGTGCTTGGTTCTTGCCTCTCCTTGGCTTCTTTGTTGAAACTTTTCTCATGGGGGAGAGCATAGGATTTTGTGTATGTACGAGTTCCTTGGGTACCCAAATGTGTAATTGCCCTTGTTGAGCTGCAACTAATTTCTTAGGCAGCCAAATTTGTATGTTATTGTGATCGCGGTTCATCAACTGCTTTGGTACCCAAACTTTGAGTACTCTTTGAGATAGAGATCTACTTTTTTCTACTACTTGTTTCCTTGCATTTCTCCACTACTTCTTTGGTAAGGAGTTTGACTACAATGGTGTGATTGTCTGCTCTCCTTTTCGTACTCGGATCTTCTTCATGCACGTAACTATGTTCTCCTTGATTTTTTTAAAATTTATTTGATATAGCAGTTGGCTTGTACTATTTTGCTTGCCTCTGTGGTTGAACTATTGTAGCTGCATTACTCTTTGAAAAAGAAGAGAGATCCACTCGACTTCGAGTTTGTTCTTTGATGATTGAGTCCTTCTTTATGATAGAGGTTTTTTACACATACAACATCTTCTTCTCTAAGATTAGTCTTAGAAGAACTAAGAGAATGTGTGATACTGGGATTTATGATCATGCAATTCTCTAATTCTAATGTAGTGCATTGCTCATGTATCCAAACTTGAAGAAGTTGAATTCTTAGGTTTAAGTTGATTGCATGGTCATAGATCCAATCTTGACCTAAGACAAGTGGCTCCATAAGGTCCTCATCTTGACACACTAGCATTTTAACTTTCATTGGGACATCTTGAAGGTAGATGGGAAGTTCCACCTTGACCAAACAAGGGTTTTCCACACCTCCCAATCCTATGAGATAGGATTCTATGGAATTGATGTTCAATTGTAGATCTTGGCAGTGTGAGAGTCTAACTGCACTAGTTGTTGCACCTGACTCAATCAAGGCTCTCACAGTTCTCACACTCTTTCCTTATCCTACCTCTATGGTCACAAAGGGATGTTAGTCGATTATTGGAGGAGCAATTGCACCCAATGTTTGGCACATGGCCATGTGATATCTTGGGGCATTGGGATTGACATCTAGGCCTTGTCATCTTAACTTATTTTTCCTAATGCGCTCTTTAGCCTTTGCCTATGCTTCTTTTGTAACCCTTAACTCCTTTGCTTTTCGCTTCTTAGTAGTGTTGAGTCTCATTAGCATATCCTCTATAAGAGTTTCTTGATATAGCTTGACTCCTCATCCACTAGTATAGCTTGGCAAAATGTCACCTTCTAAAGTGGCCAAATGAACTGCACCACAAGTGGAGATTTTGTTAATGATCATGGGCCCATGTCCTCGTTTTTCCAATTTACGGACATGGTGCTTTAGTGTATAAAACAACACTAGGTCTCCTTCTTTCAATCCTTTATCTTTGATGTGCACATCAAAGTATGCCTTTTGTCTTTTCTTTGCAGTGTAGATGCATGTTGCCGCTCGTAGCCTAGTCTCACCTAAGCATTCCAAATCAAATATCATAGAGGACAACTTGTGTCCATGCCAATCATGCTCTTGTGCTACTTTTGAAGTCAGGATCAAGAAGTCTAATGGTAGCACAACATTCTATCTGAAGGCCATCTGAAATGGGGTGGCATTGAGTATCGTTTTATAGGCAACTCGATAAGCCCATACAACATGATGAAGTTGTTTATCCCAATCAGAGTGTTTACTATTTACTAGTTTTTTACATCACATAGGATCTAATTAGTGCTTTTGGCTTGTCCGTTAGTTGGTGGATGATAGGGGGTAGAATTCTTATGTATCACCAAGAATTCTTGGAGAAGGTTTTCAATAACTTCATTCAAGAGAGTGCGTACCTCTATCACTTACTAACTCTATTCGTAACCTGTATCTGGTGAACACATTCTCCAATAAAAACTTAGCCATTGTCTACGCATCATTCTTTGTTGTAGCTTTTACTTCTACCCACTTTCTAAGGTAACCTATGGCTGCAAAGATGTACTCTACATCGGAGTTTCTAACTGGGGGGTTAATAGGACCTACAAAGCCTATACCCTGCTTTGAGAATGTACATCCTACCATCATTGGCCTCAAAGGCATCTCATCTTTTGTTATAGGATATTGTGCATGTTGGCATGTGTCACATCTCTTCAAGTAGGTATGTGCATCCATATGAAGAGTGGGCCACCAAAGTCTTGAGAATAGAATGGTCTTAATTACTCGGTCAAGCCCAAAGTGTCCACCTGCAACATCGCTATGTGCTATTTCTAAGATTTTCAAATAGTCTGATTCGTGAATGCATGCTAGCCTAGATTCGCTAGGTAGTGTTCCCGATCTCATAAATTCTACCAATGGAGTACGCCATTTTGGAATTAGAGACATGTGATAAAGGGTAGCATACTCCACTAGGGGTCTCTCCTGGCACATTGGAAAATTCTTAATCCACTCATGTATTTCTTTGTCCATACTAGGACAATACACTCTTAAACATTTTAAATTTTGCAATGTTTGTTGTTTAGAATAGTGATTTCCTAGCAATCCTTCTTGTTAGTATATGATCAATGTCTACCCCTCATGATTGTATGCACATTTTGTAAGGCCCCCTTTATGAGGAGAAGCCAAGCGTGCATTACCCAATTGATGGGAATCCCAACTTGCATGTTGGATGAAGGTCATATTGGACCATGTAAGGTATTATAAGGAAAGGGAGTTACCAGGGTCCCCAATTGTGGGGTCCGGGGCAGCGGTGAGCAGCCTCGGCTGGGGGGTCCAAGGGAGCCAGCGGGCCCCCTGGCTGGGGGGTCCCAGGGGGCCAGTGGCCCCCTGGTGGGGGTCCGGGGGCAACGCCCCCGACGCGACGGTAAAGGGAATATTCCATGGAATATTCCCTGTCGGAGTCAAAAATCATTTATATTTGTTAGGTCGGTTCAACCAGTCTAAGCCGTGTATGGCAATTACGCGGGCGGTGGCCGCCCATGCCCTACCGCCCATGTATAGCCGTCCATGATCCTATATATACATGACTTCTGCACTACCCAAGACACTGAGTTGAGCCAGCATACCTCTACCTTGTATCTCCCTATCTAGAGTTGTCTAGATCACCATTTAAGCTCTACCTTGAGAGCGCATGGGTGGACAACGCCATCATCTTTGTACTTGCTGCTAGTAGAAAATTGTTGAGATTCTCCTATATCTGTTATCTTCTCTGCTATTGCTCCTGTGTTATATTGCGTAACTTTTGTCTTACACTTCTTGGGATTGTTGCAACCAATTTGGGCTTGTTGCAACCAACTACTATGTTCATCCTACTCAACACAACAAGCTAGTACACCTTCTGTATTTTGTTTGTACATACTTCCTACCAATATTTGATACTTTTGTGATTTTACAATTTCATGTTTGTTTGTTTTCACATTCTTATTTGTAGACCCGAAGGTCAGGACAGGTACCAACTTATTTGCCCATTTAGGAACAAGTTCTAAATTGAACAAATAAGTATCGGGCAGTTCATCAGACACTCCTTGCAGTGACTTGAGAAAGGTGATCTGCCCTGAGGTGGGTCCTACCTTTCCTAACAACCACTTCAAAGTCATATTCCATTAGTAAAAGGAATCGTCTTACTAATCTACTAGTATTGAAAGGTTTATTGACCAAATATAATAAAGCTTGATGATCCATGAAAAACTTGAACTTGTTGGCCAATAGATAGTGTCTAAACTTCTTCACAGCATATACCACGCCTAAGCCTTCTCTTTCAATTGTTGTATAGTTTTGTTCAGCCATGTTTAGTTGTCTGCTAGCATATGCTATAGGAAAATCTAGATTTTAACTTGCATGTTGTGCTAGAACACATCCTATTGCATGATTGGATGCATCTACATGGACATGAAATAGTTTACTCCAATCAGGGGTGGTTAGTATTGGTATTGTGCACAAATGTCTCTTTAGCTCATTGAAGGAATTTTTGCATTCATCGTTCCACTCAAAATTTGTCAACAAAGCATAAAGAGGTTTGGCTATGACTGCATACATGTGGATAAACCTATGGTAATATACACAATGGCCCATAAAGTCCTATACCTCTTTGACATTCCTTGGCTTTGGCAACTCCACTATGGTCTCTTACTTTGTCCTCATCTCTTAATATGACCTAAGATCTTACCGTGATGTACCATGAACACAGAATTTTTTGGGTTTAGTCAAACTCGATATTCTCTAGTATCTACACTTGTTGACAATCTATCTAAGCTCTGGGATGTGGTGTCTTCTTTCTTGGGAAGGAGCACATAAATCATCCACATATATTTCTAAGCTCTTTTGCAAGAACTCTTTGATGACATGACACATGAGCCTTTGGAATGTTGTAGGTGCATTGGTGAGCCCAAATGGCATCATTCGAAATGCAAAGATTCCCCACTCTGTGGCAAAGGCCGTTTTGTGTTGATCTTTTGGGGCAAAGGCTACTTGGTTGTAACCTAAAAATCCATCAAGGAAGCTATAAACTTCCTTGCATGCAGCATGCTCCAATAAATTTTTAGTGGTTGGAAGGGGATATCTATCTCTGATCGTAGCAACATTAACTTTTTTAATGTTAATACACACTTGTAAATTTCCATTCTTCTTGGGCACTACTACGATGGGGGACACCTATTCAATATGCTCAATCACATAGATAAATCCAACTTCAATCACTCTGTCAATTTCTTCTTTTATTTTGGCTGCACAAGTGTCATTATACATGTAGGACTTCTGTTTGGTGGGCTTAGCATCAGCTATTATGGGGATTGTATGAGAGCATATTTTTGGATCTACTCCCTTCAAGTCTCTGTAGGTCCATGCAAACATGTCCCTATATTCCCTTAATAGAGCTACAAGCTCTACTTCTTCTTTTGCACTTAGGTCTTCTCCTATGTATGTACATTGCTCTTCGTTTTCTTCGATGGTTACTATAATTTTTTTGGTCTTTTCTTTACTCTCTTAGGCATTCATGCCAAAAGTTTTTGGTCATCAACTTCATATTTCTTGAAATTCTCTGGTACTTTGAACAATGATTCCTCCTTTGCTTGTTTCACTACTTTTCTTTTCTTTTTCTCTTGACTACCTTTGCCTTCTTCCCTTGAATTTATAGTTTTAATGCTTGCGAGAAGTTCTTCTTCTTTTTGTGTAGATACTCCTACATTTTTCAGGTAGTGCTCCTTTGAGTCAAAGAAATTATCCATCACAATGGACTCTAGATCATCGTCCTCCTCTTCTTTTTGTATGACCTCACTAGAGTCACACTCTTCTAGCAAGGGTTCACACATGAACAAAGAGATATCATAACCCTCCTCATCATAATGAGGCATCCACTATTCTTCATTGACAACAATGTCCATGGTGGCTAAGAGTTTTGCCCAACCATGGGGCTCAAATTCCTCATCTAGAAAGATCATTGATGTGTAGGCTGGGTCTCTAACCAGTCTGACTCCTTGGGAAGTTCCTTCTTCTCTTGCTTTTATTCATCTTTCCTCTTCCTCTGCAACCTTGCACATCTACAAGTGAGTATCTTCATGCATCCAAGATGGATAAGAGGAACTATCAAAATGCATGAAGATTGAATCTTCTTGCACCTTGTGGATAGGATTCCACTGTAGGGGCAGTACATCTCTAGAGGTATAATCCTTTAGATTGACCTTGGTTGTGACCCCTAAGTGCTGCAAGTACAAGGAGTTGGTTCCTCAATCTTGTATTATTTGCAGTTGTCATAGGAAGGGTCTTCCTAGGATCATTTCATAAACGTTATTTTTGTCCAACTCACATATAGCAAAGGTGTGTTCAAACTCTACACTACAAGTGGTTAGAGTTATACCTTATAGAAATCTTTGAGGTCTTTCAATATGGCCATCAACCATTTGAAGCTTCATTCTGTTGGTCTTAATGCAGGTTTTCCCCCATTGCTTCCACAAGGAGGTGGTCGCAATGCAACACTAGCACCTGAATCTAAGATAGCTTTGGTTGTGTAACCTTGCTAGGTGATTGGAAGATAAGTATTACCTTCTTGACCTTCACTCATGTCTCCTATTTTCTCTGGAGGTATCTCTAGGACTTTTTGCTTAGATCCTGCTTTCACATATTGGAACCAAGTTTTGAAACGTGATTCGCCACATGTTTCCATAGCTCCGGTTTTAGTTTGAGCAGCTCTTCTAAGGTGAGATGACATTGAACCTTGGTGTTCTTCATGACTTCAGTGTTTCTTGGAACCACTGAGTCTTCATTTCTTATCAATATTGTGGGAGCTTTGATTTGAAGAGATTCAAATTCCCATGGGCCTATGAATTGTGGCAACTCTTGTAAAGAATTAGATTCAAAATCTAATCTTCCCTCTTCCTGTTGCTCTACTTGATCACCATAAATAGATGGAATGTCTTGGGGAAATTGATCGTGAAGGTCATCAATTTTAGGAATAGGAGGGGGATTACCCTTCTCCTTGGCCCATTTCTCTTCTTGTATTTCCCACAAGAACTCTTGAGCGTACTTTTGAATTGAAAGAGGTGTTCCATCATCCATGCAATCAGGAACATAAACTTTCTTTGGCGGTGAGCTTTCTCTTTCAACATCTAGTTCAACTTGTGGAGGTAAAGAAACATGCGACTTGTTTACCAACTGCTCTAATCTTTCTAGTAAGCCCTGGAAATGCAAACCTAGTTTGATAGAATTTGTCACATTGAACAATTGATTGGTCTCAATCATAGCGTGAGCTAGTTCTACCATTTTCATGCACATTTTTGTTCGTTCAATCTCTAAATTAGCTCTACGGTAACTCTTGTCTAGGTTTGTAGCAGTTGGCCCTTCTTGAAGTCGAGCTTGGTAGGACTTGAACATCATGTCCAATCCTTCTGGGGTTGGATCTATGAGAATAGACCCTAGTTATGGTCTATTTACAATGAATGGTGGGGTGGGATGAAGTGGAGTGGATGCAGTTTTGGCATGCAAGGGGTTTTGAGATGTAATGTCTGCTAGTTTTGTTTTTGCATCTCTCAAGCTTTCTTCTAGTTCAAATAACTTTCTAGTCCACTTACGATTGGCCTTCTCCTTGGTGTCCTTCCATGTTCTCGTTTTCCTCTTACTAGGCTCTCCTGATTCACTTGACTCTAATTGTTCAATTGGTTTATCATGTTCTAAGGATTGTGCCCCTAGTGACTGCCTGTATCGGAGCCATGTTAACACTACTTGAACTTGAATCAACCATTAATTCTACCACATTAATGGGTGTAACCTTGGGTGCACTAGAGGGGTTCCTTGGATGATCTCTGGAGCGATGATCTCTCGAGAGATGATCTTTGCCACACTCACAATAGAAGCCTTGTATTGTGATGTTCCGCCCTTGTCCTGGAGCTAATGGCTGGGAACATTCACGAATGAAATGGTCACCCTAACGTGTAAAACATGGTCCTCTAGGGGCTTGTGATCTCATTTGTCTCACTTGGGGCTTGGGGTTAGGATTTGTATACATGACATTGGAGTATTCTAGCTCCCAATTGGGTTCCATAGGTAGCACCTCATATTGATATAGATAAGTCTCACTATGCTTAGGTGAATCTGTGTAATAAGCTTGTGGACTATCTTCATGGATGTAGTCAGGACTCTGAGCATGATGATCATTTTATGAGACCAAAGGGATCATGGACACCAATGCTCTATTAGGATTCTCTTGTACCACTGCATAGTTAACTGGGATCACATTGGTAGGAGGTGATGGTTGGTTTCGTAAGACCCATTGTGGCCTATATGATGCCTAATATTGCTATTCGAACTGAGGTTGGTATTGTTGTTGTGGCCTATAATATGGCTATTAGTATTGGTTCTGACACCTACCCTGTTTGTAAGGTTGTTGATAAGTTTATCTGATAGCCTGCCTATTGTACGAGCAATTTTGAGCTATGTGGTTCATGTATTTCCTCTCAATAGTGCAATATGGAGCATTCATTTGTCTCACATTCTAGTTTTGCAATGGGCATACATTAGCCATGTGGTCACCTCCACAAGTATAACATCGTTTCAATGATGTGACCCTTGGTGTTTGTCTATTTTGAACCCTAACTTCCTTGCAACCTCCTCAGTTATCTCATCTATCTCATTCTAGAAGTGTGACTAGTACAACGCTCAAAATGCTTATAGAGTTTGGACAATTTTAACTCCTCATCCAAGTTGTCTTCTATGTCAATACACATTCTCAAGCATTGAGCTACTCTATTTGGCTCCTTCAGATATACATATGATCTAAGATTCCCACTAAGAAGTCCATCTAAAAATAGGGAAAATTGTTTTACTTGTGTAGGTAATTCAGGTGTGCGACATCTTTCCACATATTTTGACCACTTGAGAGGGTCTAAGGGTTCTTAAGTACTTTCAAGGTCTAGACAATGGAAAAACATGATCATCTCTTTGATGCCTATGTGCTTTATGCATCTCTCTTTCAGGTTTTTCACTTTCAATTCCAAATCTATCTCTGCCCATTGGGAAACATTAGATCTTGGTGGAGGGAAAATCAATTCACCATGCCAAGTGTATGCATGTATACCAGGTTCTGTTACCACGAAAACTCTCTTTGATGTGTTGTCTAAGTAGACCACTTTGCGTGGGGTATCAGGATCTTTAAATTCATATATCTTCACATTTCCTACTCCATTAAGTTGATCACTCTGAAACTTACAAAAAGCTTCATCTATCTCCCTATTCCAGAACAATTCTATGCTTCTGTTATTTTGGGGAATCTATTCTAGTGTGAGTATTTTGGTTAAGACCGATTTGCCTTTAGGGGTCTTGGGTTCTCATTCGAGATCTCCTTGCTCTAGGTCTCCTATCTCATTCTCAGGAATGATGTTTCAAAACTCATTTGTCCTGTTTGGTAAGGTTGTAACCACATGCATGGTTCCTTGCTTGTCAATGTATGAGCCCTCTTTGAATTTGACCACTGGGTGTTCAAGTCTAACGGGTTGATCTGGATTTTTGAGTTGGACAATTTATCGCCTTAGAACATCCTCATAAATGCATGCACCTAATCAGTTATTCTTGATATACTCCAACTGTGTCTTATAGGGACTTTTTGGTGTTTTTAAATAGACAGTACTTGAGATACTTGTGGGTCTCTCCATGCTAAAAGACATTCATGAATCACTCGTTTCCGAATTTAGCATGTGCGGATAATCACTAAGTTGTTGTGCCCATGACCTAACTCTGTGATTGACACTAGCTTCAGATGATATGATGCTTTGTCTATCCCAACCTAGATGTCTACCTGACCTAAGGTTCATAAGCCTTGGTTAAGAGTCCAAAATTTCCCAAGTACAATCATGTTGCAATGTTCTTTTGAACTAGTTGCTTGTTCTTTTATAGATCTCTCTGGTGTAATCTTGGCTGACAATTTTCATCGTTAGGTGCACTTGAGTTTTTCGCACTTTTAGATGTGATCAATCCAATTAACTCCTTTTCCTTTAGGGTTTGTCACAATAATACTTGAACTTGAGTAATTAGGCTTTTCTTGGAATTGATTTGTACTTATCATTGCCCTAATTAATCAATATTATTAGTTGTATTTAGCCTAAGCTAAGAATTGACTAAGGGAGTTAAGAATGATTCCAACCTCAAGTCACTTCTCCCTTGATCACACTTGAGTGCCCAAGATACACATTTCAAAACTTGTAATACACTTGTCTCCTTGCTTTGACTCCCTTGAATGGATCTCCATGGACCTATAAAAGTCCCAAGTTTAGATCAAGCTCAAACTATGATTTATGTGACAGACAGTTTGATTCAAGTATTTTTAAAGACTTTTTCCCCCTTTGTATTGCTCAAAATCCTTTGGAACTCCCTTGGCTTCCCAATCCCACCTAAAAACTTCAAATTACTCTATCTGAATGGGTTAGAAACTAGATTCATCTTCCACTTTCAATGTAAATGAGAGGAATATCTAGACGTTCTTAAATTAATCTTCTATAATCCTTTTCAAATATAGATGTACTTTTTTTGTATTTTAGAACTTAGGAAAATGTATGAACTTGAAAAATTAGGCCTACAGAGTCCTTGTCTAAACAATCTCAATGCCATGAGGAGGTCTATTATCTTCTCATTCACTGGCAAGTTAGGTGGACTTATGTCCATCAAACACATTTTCTTGAAACTTACTATTCAAGTATTCTACATGATAAGAAAAACATAATTTTTAAAAGTTCATCTTCTACTAGTGGATCCTTATCTAGATCATTCTTGATTTTCCTAGATTAAACCATAAAGCATTTGCTTCATCTTCTAGGTCAATCATTGATCTTTAAGACTTCATAGATCGTACAATCATGATTTTTAGGAAGTGGAATTACTTGGTAGACCATTCTTGTATGTCATTACCCAAGTTCTTTGTTCAACTTTGATTGGCAGGTTCTTCAAAAAAACATTAGTATTGATTATCTTAAAAACAATTTTTGTTCATATCATAGACATGTCATTTTTACTTAAACAATTCCTTCAGAATGAGGAAGCAACAATACTTATAAATTCATCAAGATACCTTTCCATTAATCAAGGAAACCTTCTTACTATATTCCTTATCTATTGAATGGAGTTAGATGATTCAAGTTTTCTTTGCTTTTAGTTCGAAGCACTTGCAAGAATAGATACCTATTTCTTGCCATCATATCCAACACCCTTGTAGAACATAGTGGGGATTCTTGAATCATATGTTCGCATCATCCAAAGATTCAAAGAATTATTATTTATAGATCATTCTATCTTTCAAAGGCTTTTAAACTTAATAGATTTGACTTTTATCAAGCTTCTCACTTTTGGAGTTTAACTCAGAAAGCATCTCATATGGAGTTGGTGTGCTTAGTGAGTTCTCCCTTGAGACAAACACACTCATAAGAACCTTAGAGACTAAAGCACTACTTATCCCTTAGAGGAAATCATGGTGTTTGGTATGGAGAGGGCATCAATTTCTTTAGCTGTTTTGATATTGAATGAGTAGGGGATCCAAATTCTTGTTGTTCCACATTCAAATATGTTATTCTATATTTTTTCTAGGAAGTAAGTTTTAGGCATGTAAAGCGAAGTCTACAGTCTCTCTTTCATCCACAAACACCAAGTAAGGCAAAATCACAATTTTCATATCAAAAAGCACGATTTTGGGAAAACACGATTTTTAGTTGACTCAAAATCATGATTTTCACAAATCACGATTTTGGGAAAACGCGATTTTGGGAAAACATGATTCTCTGTTGGCTCCAAAATCACGATTTTCAAAAACACGACTTTCATCCAAAATTGTGATTTTCACGATTTTCATAATACGATTTTCAAATACATGACTTTTAGTCAAAATCGCAATTTTCAAGCCGAAAACACGACTTTGACAAAACACGATTTTTAGTCAAAAACGCGACTTTCATGTCAAAAACACGATTTTCATTCAAAATCGTGATTTTTTTATCATTCTCAAAATCACGTTTTTCACGATTCTCACTCAAAATCGCGTTTTTCATGATTCTCACTCAAAATCACATTTTTTGGGGATTGCTCAGAATCGCGATTTTCATGTAATACTCAGCATCGCGATTTTCATGATCCCTGAAAATCGTGATTTTCATAAGAGCTCAGCCTCGTGATTTTCAGACCCCCAAAATCGCGATTTTCACACAAAATCATGATTTTTTCAAAAGGTCATGTTTGCCTGTTTTGACCCCTAGGAGCCTGATTTGACACAACTTTTTCATCAAAGGTCCATTTTTGAGCTCTATAGCTCGTTGGAAAGCTCGTTCATTTTTAGATAGACTATTTTGAAGTTGACTTTCAGGTGGGACTAGGAAATCAAGGGGATTCCAAAGGATTTGGAACCATACTAAGGGGAAATTTTGGACTCTTAACCAAAGCTTATGAACCTGAGATCTGGTAGACACCTAGGCAAGGATAGACAAAGCATTAGATCTTCTGAGGCAAGTGTCAACCATACAACTAAGTCTTGGGCACAACAACTAAGTGGTTATCCTTACGTACTCAGTTCAGACACAAGTGAATCAGAAATGTTATTTAGCATGGGGAAACCTGCAGGTAACTCAGACACTACCTATTTACAAACACCAGAAGGTCCCTATAAGACACAATTGGAGTATATCAGGACCAACCGATTAGGTGCCCGCATATATGAGGATGGTTTGAGGCAATCAGTGGTCCAACTCAAAAATCCAGATCAACCCATTGGATTGGAATACCTAGTAGTCAAGTTCGAAGAGGGTTCATACATTGATAAGGAAGGAATCATGTATGTGGTCACCAACTTACCAGATAGGATAGATGAGTTTGGAAACATTATTCCTGAGAGTGAGACAGGAGACCTAGAACAAGGAGATGTAGGATGAGAACCCAAGACTCCTAGAGGAAAGTCAGTTTTGACCAGAGTGATCACTCCATAATGGATCCCTCAAGACAACAAAAGCATAGAACTATTCTTGAATAGAGAAACAGAGGAAGTTTTTTGGAGATTCAAAACAGATCAACCTAGCCCAATCATCATCGCCTATGAGTTCAAGGATCCGGAGATACGAGGCAAAGTTGTCTACCTGGATGACACATCGAAGAAAATGTTCTTGGTATCAAATCATGGAAAGCATGCATACACTTGGCAAGATGAAATGATCTACCAAGATCATTTCATCAAGATCTAATGTTTCCCATGGCCTCCAAGGAGTAGGAAGATCCTAGGCTCATCAAGCCTAGAGAGAAAGTACTAGAGAGAGATATGAGGTAAGTTTTGCACACACTATGGGCAATAATCGATCAGCATTTAAAAATGAAAGACCTGAAAGAGAGAGACATCGAGCACATAGGCAACAAAGAGATGAACATGATTTTCCATTGCCTAGACCACCGAGAGCACCTAAGAACCCTTAGACCCACTCAAGTGATCAAGGCAATGAAGAATTACTTTGACGGGATAGGAGATCCTTATGATCATGTGGCCGAGTTCAAAAAAGTGTTAAGAGCTGAACAGGTTGAGGATTTGTTCACCCAGTACGAGGCATTTGGTTTGAATCTTAAGGGCATTGCCTTAGCTTGGTTTCAATCACTGAGTAGTGTCGCACTATCGCGAAATAGGTCACCTTCTAGACAAATTCATTGTAGAATTTTCCAAGAGTGGTATCACACATAATACATCATCCTTGATTCACAGCTTCAAGTAGACACCCCAAGAAACAGTGTAGCTTGCAGGAAGATGTTCAGGTAGTACTTAGAAAGATGCCCTGTTCCAGAGTTACCCACACTTTCCAAACAAGTGGCCTTGTTCCTAGATGGCTTACTAAGCACAAAACTAAGATCATATGTGTATTTGAAAGAGCCTTGATCCATAGAAGAGTGTGTGCAGATGTGCATTGACATAGAAGATAACTTGGGTGAGGAGTTAGGACTGTCCAAACTCTACAAGGATTTTGATAGCTCTTCTAGTCATACCTCAAGAAACCCCATTGAGATAGATGAGATAGCTGAGCAAGTTGCCAAGAAGCTAGGAGTCCAAAATAGACAACCACCAAGGGTCACCCCATTGAAGCAATGCTATACATGCAGAGGAGATCACATGGCTAATGTTTGTCCAATGAGGGCTCAACCCCAAGGAAATTCTAATGCTCCATATTGCACTATTGAGAGAAAATACACGAACCATACGGCTCAAGATTTTCCATACCATAGGCAGGCTGTTAGACAAATGTATCAGCAACCTTACCAACAGGGTAGGTATCAACACTAGTACCAACAACCATATTATAGGCCACAACAACAATATCAACCTCAATACCAACAACAATATCAGACACCATACAAGCCACAACCAGTCCTGGAAAGCCAACCACCAACTCCTGCCAATGTGATTTCCGTTAAGTATGCAATGGCAGAAGAGAACCTTAATAGAGCATTGGTGCCACTAACCCCATTGGTCTCAGAAAATGACTCTCATGCTCATAGTTCAGACTACTCCCATGAAGGTAGTCCACATGCTTACTACACAGAGTCACCTGATCATAGTGAGATTTACTCGTATCAATATGAGGTACCTGTTGGAGCAAGTCTATGACAAGCCTAAGTATTGGCTTGAGTCCCAAAAAGTCATAGAAGAAGCCTTAAAATGAAGACAATGTAAGGTTCACTTGTGAACTACCTCTTGTAACTTTTGAAGAGTTTACTTAATGTAAAAATGAAAGAATCTTAAGTAGTTGAGTCCACTTGATCAAAAAGAGAAAGAGGAGCCACGAATTTGTGATTTTTGGTAGATAGAGAATCAAATCAATCACTAATTGATTGGAGAGTGATTGAGGGGAGTTAGCCTCCCAAGATCAACTATAAATACATGGTAGTCTTAGTCGTGGTTATGTGAAGACCTCCAAGATCTGTGCTTTATGTCATATCAAGGTGTGATTGCAAGGCACACATATGTATCAGTAAGTCCATTGTATTGTACAATCAATATACTTTCATTTTCATGATCATTTGAGTTCATATTTCCATGTTCTTGTGAAGTGTACTACTCACTGCCATATCTCTCAGTTTTCTCACTCAGATTGCAGAGATGGTTTCTCTAAGCTTGGTGAATCATTTTCAATGATTTAACTTGTTAAAGTTATCTCTATAAGTCTACTATATGCGCACCAATTTTCATTTCATTTGGGTATTGAAATCTTCAGTTATGTTCAGTTGAAGTCAACCCTGTCTGTTCATTTTCACTTCTCTGTCAGGTACCCGACTTTTTTACTCATCTTGTCAGAGCTATTTCTCAGTGTGTACTTACTCAAATTCAATTATTTAAAGCTTTTGGATTCAGCATACTATCTAGTATAAGCATACAAATGTTCATAATCATTGGATTCCTAAATCTTGAGTTATGTTTATTTTGCTACTCATTGGTCTCATTACTGTAGCAGCCCGTGAAAATCGAGATGATATCATCACTTGCTAAACATCATTCTCAATGTGTGGTTCATTATTTTTTATGAGATTACTCTTGAAAGTTAGATCTTTAAGTTAAGTAGACTTCCCCAAGAGGAATTAAGCTAATTGCTACTGTGCTGAGAGAATTATGCAAAACATTGGACAGGTTTATGAACAAAAATAGCAAGTTCTTCACCTCTGAGCTAACTCCAACTTATCTGTTTTGATCTATCTTTTTGAGAGTGATCTTCCAAGGTACATAGGGTATCTAATACATCCATTGGAAAGCTAAAAGGGCCCACCACATATTCCTGGAGTTCATTTGGCTGGTGTAGATCAAGGATTTTGCAACACCTCTTCATCTTCAAGCACATACCTATCCATCTCTTCACAGTGGTATCAGAGCAAGGTTGGACAACATGGCAGATGGATTTCCTTCATCAATGGACAAATTGGATAGAGCTAATTACTCAGCTTGGTCATTAAGGATGGAAGCTTATCTCCAAGGTAGAAGTTTATATGGTTATGTGGCTGGAGATGAAGTTATGCCAAGTTTCAGGAACAAAAGTCAAAGAGCAAGAAAGATTGAGCACATGGTGCTCCAAGGATGCACTTGCAAGGTCTTATCTCCTCAAATCTATCTCATATTTTTTGTTGCCTCACATTAGAAGATGTAAGACATCTCAGGAAGTGTGGGATGCACTTGAAGCCTTCTTCTCTTCAAGTACCAAAGCTAGGAAGCATCAACTATGGATGGATTTCACAACTCTCAAGAAGGCTCCCAAACAAAATGTGAGTGATTTTGTCACAAAGCTCAAGGACATAGCAGATCAGTTGGGAAGCATTGGAGACGTAATAGATGAAGAGCAAATTGTAAGGCAGGTCATCAATGGCTTGAAGGCAGATGAGAAATGGGAAGCATTCACCACAGCTATGGATTTGTACATGGACATGCATGTACCTGATTTCAATACACTCATTGGACAACTACTTACTCAAGAGGCAAAGCTTATAAAAAATGGAGAAAGCTCTAAAGGTAATCAATCTTCAGCTTTATACACTGATAAAAGCAACTCCAAAGATTACAAAGGAAAGGCAAAGAAAGCAGGTACATATCAAGCTAACTATGTAGGTAGAGGAAGACATGGCAGAGGTAGAGGAAGAGGAGGTAGACAAGGCAGGGGGAGATCCCAAGAATCCAAATGTTCTATTTGTGGATTAACTAATCATACAATTGAAAATTGCTTTAGGAATTCCAGGAATTAAAGAGGAAGAGGATACAATAGAGGAAGTTATGACTACTCAAGAGGAAGGTTCAACAACTATCATGGAAACTACAACAACTACAATCATTCAAACTATCAAGGAGGGTAAAAATGAAGGAGAGACTTCAATAACTAAATAGAAGACTCAAACAAAGAGGATTCATTATTGATCATGAACATGGCTATGCCACAAGGTAAATCTGATGAGCATGTTTTCTACATAGATTCAGGTTGTTCAAATCATGTGGTAGGAAATGTGGCACTCCTATGAGATTTAGAAGATCCAAGGAATAAGCATGAGGTACAAAAGATATTTCATGTTTCAAAAGATATTTGGCTCTTGTGGAGAATCAAACAGGTAAATCACTAAAAAAGCTAAGGTTAGATGGAGGGGGAGAATACTGAGGTACTTACTTGATTAACAAGTTACCTTCAAAATCCCTTGATGGGATGACTTCATATGAGGCTTGGAATGGAAGAAGACCAAGCTTAGATCATTGTAAAATTTTTGGATGTATTGCTTTTGCTCATGTTCCTTCACAGGTTAGAGGCAAGATGGATCCAAAGGCGGAAAGGTGTGTATTTATTGGATATGAAAACAATCAAAAGGGCTACAAGTTATACAACCCTACCAACAAAGGATTCTTGGTAAGCAGGGATGTATTTTTTGATTAAAACAATTCATGGTATGAAGATTCATGCAGGAAGATCAATTTACGATATGATCTTGAAGAAGATTTTCCAAAGCTTGGTAGAGAACAACCAAAGATTGAAGAACAAGACACCTCGGAGGATGATGAAGAATCTTAGATGGAAAAGATCAAAGCATGGAAGTCTAAAGGTAAAGCAAAATTGCAGGAACTTGGACATGAGGCAGAATCATCACATCATGGCCTAAGAAGATCTATGAGGGAAAAGAAAAAACCAGAAAGGTATGGGTTTGACACCTCATTAGTAACTAAACATTCTATCTACATAGCATAGGACAAACCAAGAGGAGCCATCATCATTTGAAGAGGCCAAAGCAAAAACAGAATGGAAGCATGCAATGAAGGAAGAGACTGAAGCACTTGAGGAAAACAACACTTGGGATGTGGTGCCCATGACTTCATCCATGAAGGTAATAGGCTCAAGATGGGTCTATAAACTCAAGAAGAATTCTGATGGTTCCATTAATAGGTATAAGGCAAGGCTTGTAGCAAAAGGCTTTGCACAAACTCAGGGAATTGATTATGAGGAGACATTCTCTTCTGTGGCAAAGATGCCTACTATTAGGGTTTTGCTTAGTATTGCCTCTTCCAAGAATTGGAAGATACTTCAACTAGATGTAAAGAATGCATTCTTGAATGGTTGGATAACAGAAGAGGTATATATGGCACAACCACCTGGTTTTGAGAATCAAGTTTATCTTGATTATGTGTGTAAACTTAACAAAGCATTGTATGGTCTCAAGCAAGCTCTAAGAGCTTGGAATTTCAGGCTTGTTTCATTCTTTCAGGACAAAGGCTTTCAACCAAGCAAGGCAGATCCTTCACTCTTTTTTAAAAAGAGTAATTCTGAGGTCATCTACTTATGTGTATATGTAGATGATATTATATTGATAGGAAATGATGTAGATGGTATGAAGAAGATCAAAGATCAGATGAGAGAAGAGTTCAAGATAGGTGGTTTGGGTTCACTTACCTACTTCCTAGGTTTGGAAGTTGTCTACAAAGATCATGGTTTGTTTCTCACTCAAAGATAGTACATTAAGGACATGTTGGCAAAATTCAAGATGCAAGATTGTAAGATTGCAGGTACTCCAATGGAGGTCAATCACAAATTGAGCTCACATGAAGGTGAACTCGTAGATGACATCACATCATATCAAAGTCTAGTGGGTAGTCTCAACTATGCCACATTGACAAGAGTAGATATATGTTACAATGTGAGTGTGCTAAGTCAATTTATGCACACACCAAGGAAACCACACATGGATGCTGCCAAAAGGATTCTCAAGTACCTCAAAGGAACCATAAATGAAGGACTTTATTATCCTTATGTATCAGATTTAGGTTTGAAGCTATTTTCTGATGTAGATTGGGCTGGCTCCAAAGAAGATAGAAGGAGCACTTCAGGTTATCTTACCTTTGCACGTTCAAAGCTTATTTCATGGTCATCCAAGAAGCAACCAACAGTTGCTCTCTCTTCTACTGAAGCTGAATACAGAGGTCTTGCCATAGCTACACAAGAAGCTATGTGGATGAAGACATTATTCAAAGATCTTGGATTGGAGTTTGGAACTCCAACTATTTATGGTGACAATATGAGTTCTATTCATTTGGCTGTTAATCCTATTTTTCATGCAAGGACTAAACATATTGAAGTTCATTATCACTATGTAAGAGAGAAGGTTCTAAGCAAAGAGATTCAAATATCATATGTGTCCACTCATCAACAATGTGTAGATATTCTAACCAAAGCATTGGATGGTAGAAAGCTTTGCAAATTCAAGGCTATGATTGGTTTATAGGTAATCTTGGAAGATTGAAGACCTCAAGCATACTTGGCTTGAGGGGGAGCTGTTGGAGCAAGTCAATGACAAGCCTAAGTATTGGCTTGAGTCCCACAAAGTCATAGAAGAAGCCTTAAAATGAAGACAATGTAAAGTTAACTTGTGAACTACCTCTTGTAACTTTTGAAGAGTTTACTTAATGTAAAAGTGAAAGAATCTTAAGGGGTTGAGTCCACTTGATCAAAAAGGGAACGAGGAGCGACGAATTCATGATTTGTGGTAGATAGAGAATCAAATCAATCACTAATTGATTGGAGAGTGATTGAGGGGAGTTAGCCTCGCAAGATCAACTATAAATACATGGTAGTCTTAGTCATGGTTATGTGAAGACCACCAAGATCTGAGCTTTATGTCATATCAAGGTGTGATTACAAGGCACACATATGTATCAATAAGTCCATTGTATTGTACAATCAATATAATTTCATTTTCATGATCATTTGAGTTCATATTTCCATGTTCTTGTGAAGTGTACTACTCACTGCCATATTGTATTGTACAATCAATATAATTTCATTTTCATGTTCATCTGAGTTCATATTTCCATGTTCTTGTGAAGTGTACTACTCACTGCCATATCTCTTAGTTTTCTTAGTCATATTGGAGAGATGGTTTCTCTGAGCTTGGTGCATCATTTTCAGTGACCGAACTTGTTAAAGTTAGCTCTATAAGTCTACTATATGCTCACCAATTTTCATTTCATTTGGGTATTGCAATCTTGAGTTATGTTCAGTTGAAGTCAACCCTGTCTGTTCATTTTCACTTCTCTGTCAGGTACCCGACTTTTTTAATCCTCTTGTTAGCACTGTTTCTCAGTGTGTACTTACTCAAATTCAATGATTTAAAGATTTTGGGATTAAGCATATTGTCTAGTATAATAATACAAATTTGCATAATAATTGGATTCTTAAATCTTGAGTTATGTTCATTTTTTTGCTCATTAGTCTCATTACTGTAGCAGCCCGTGAAAATCGGGATGATGTCATCACTTACTAAACATCATTCTCAGTGTGTGGTTCATTATTTTTTATGAAGTTACTCTTGAAAGTTAGCTCTTTAAGTTAACTAGGCTTCCCCAAGAGGAATTAAGCTAATTGCTGCTTTGCTCAGAGAATTATGCAAAACACTGGACAGGTGTATGAACCAAAATAGCAAGTTCTTCACCTCTGAGCTAACTCTAACCTATCTTTTTTTATCTATCTTTCTAAGAGTGATCTTCCAAGGTACATAGGGTGTCTAATACATCCATTGGAAAGCTAAAAGGGCCCATACTCCTGGAGTTCATTTGGCTGGTGTAGATCAAGGATTTTGCAACACCTCTTCATCTTCAAGCACATACCTATCCATCTCTTCACAGTACCACCTATGCAACAAAATTGGGAGCCCAAATACTCCAATGTCATGTACACAAATCCTAACCCTAGGCCCAATTGAGACAAATGAGACCACAAGCCCCTAGAGGACCATGTTTTAGATGTCAGGGTGACCATTTCATTCGTGAATGTCCCCACTCGCTCACTCTAGGACAAGGACAAAACATCACAATACAAGGCTTTTGTCCTGAGTGTGGCAAAGAACATCTTTCAAGAGAGTGTCCCAGGAACCCCTCTATTGTGCCCACCCCCATTAATGTGGTAGGCGTAGTGACGGATTCAAGTTCAAGTAGTAGTAATGTGGCTCCTCTACAGGAGTCACAAGGGCACAAGCCTTAAAACAGGATAAGCCAGCTGAACAATCAGAGTCAAGTGAGTCAGGAGAGCATAATAAGAGAAAAACAAGAACATGGAAGGATACCAGGGAGAAGGCCAATTGCAAGTGGAATAATTGCTATCAGAACTAGAAGAAAGCTTGAAAGAGGCGAAAACAAAAATAGAAGACATTGCATCTCAAATCCCTTGCACATTGAAGCTCCATCCACACTTCCTCATCCCACCCCACCACCCATTGTAAATAGACCACACTGAGGGTATGTTCTTGCAAATCCAACACCAGAAGGCTTGGACATGATGTTCAAGGCCTACCAAGCTCGTCTTCAAGAAGGACCAACAGTTGCAAACCTAGAAAAGAATTACCCTAGAGCAGATTTAGATATTGAACGAACAAAAATGTGCATGAAAATGGTAGAACTAGCTCACGCTATGCTAGAGACCAATGGATCGTTCAATCATACAAACTCTCTCAAATCGGATTTGCATTTCTAGGGCTTACGAGAAAGATTAGGGCAGTTGGTAAACAAACCAAAAGTTTCTTTACCTCCACAGGCTCAGCCAGTTGTTGAGAGAGAAAGCTCTCCACCAATGAAAGCTTATGTTCCTAATTCCACGAATGTTGGAACACCTCTTCCAATTCAAGAGTACTCTCAAAAGTTCTTGCGGGAAATACAAGAAGAGAAATGGGCCAAGGAGAAGGGTAATCCCCCTCCTATTCCTGAGATTGATGGTCTTCATGATCATTTTCCTCAAGTTATTCTGTCTATCTATGGAGACCAAATAGAGCAACAAGAAGATGAAAGAGTAGATTTTGAATCTAATTCTTTACAAGAGTTGCCACAATTCACAGGCCCATGGGAGTCTGAATCCCTCCATATCAGAGATCCCACAATACTGGTAAGAAACGAAGACTAAGTGGTTCCAAGGAACACAGATGTCGTGAAGAACACTAAGGTTCAATGTCATTTCACTGTAGAAGAGCTGCTCAAAGCAAAACCTAAACTATGGAATCATGTGAAGGATCAGGTTCCAAAACTTGATTCCAAAATGCCAAAATCAGGCTCTAAGCAAAATGTTCCAGATATACGTCTCGATAAAATAGAAGACATGTGGAGGGTGAAGAAGGTAATACTTATCTTCCAATCACCTACCAAGGTTACACAACCAAAGCAATCATAGATTCAGGTGTTGGTGTTGCTATTGCAACCACCTCCTTGTGGAAGCAATGGGGCAAACCCACATCAAGACCAACTAGAATGAAGCTTCAAATGGCCGACGGTCATTTTGAAAGACCTCTAGGATTGCTATAAGGGATAAATCTAACCACCTGTGGTGTAGAGTTGAACATACATTTGCTATATGTGACTCAGAAAAATAATGTCTATGAGATGATCCTAAGAAGACCCTTCCTACAATAATTGCAAATAGTACAGGATTGGGGAGCCAACTCCTTGTACTTAGAGCACTTAGGGATCACCACCAAGGTCAATTTGAAGGATTACACCTTCAGAGATGTACCACCCCTACAGTGGAATCCTATCCACAAACCATAAGAAGATTCTATCTCTGTGCATTTTGGAACTTCACCTGATCCATCATGGCTGCATGAGATACTCATTTGTGGATGTGCAAGGTTGCAGAGGAAGAGGAAAAACTCTTAAAAGCGAGAGAAGATGGAACTTCTCAAGGAGATAGACCAGTTAGAGACCCAGCCTACACACCGATGATCTTTCCAGATGAGGAATTTGAGCCTCATGGCTAGCTAGAAATCTTCGCCACCATGGACATTGCTATCAATGAAGAACAGTGGACACCTCATTGTGATGAGGAGGGTTATGATATTTCAGTGTTCATGTGTCAACCGTTGCTAGAAGAATGTGACCCTAGTGACTTCATAGAAGAAGAAGAGAATGATGAGGATCTAGAGTCCATTGTGATGGATAGTTGCTTTAATTTAGAGAAGCACTATCTAGAAGATGTCGGAGTATTTACTCAAAAAGAAGAAGAACCTCTCACAAGCATTAAAACTATAAACTCAAAGGATGGAAGTGAAGGAGGTCAAAAGAAAAAGAAGAGAAAACCTATGAAACAAGAAGAGGAGGAATCATTGTTTGAAGTGCCAGAAAACTTCAAGAAATATGAATTTGAAGACCGAAAAATTTTAGTATGAATGCCTAAAAGAGAGGCCATCATAGGAGAATCATATGATAATAAAGAAAAGACCAAAAAGATCGTAGTAACCATTGAGGAGAACGAAGAGAGATGTACATACATAGGAGACGATCTAAGTGTAGAAGAAGAAATGGAGCTCGTAGCTCTATTAAGAGAATATAGGGACGTGTTTGCATGGCACTATAGAGACTTAAAGGGGGTAGATCCGAGAATATGCTCTCATAGGATCCCCATGACTGCTGATGCCAAGCCTAGCAAATAGAAGGCCTACACATATAATGACACTTATGCAGCTAAAATAAAAGAGGAAATTGATAGGTTGATTGAAGATGGATTTATCTATGAGATTGAGCATATTGAATGGGTATCCCCCATTGTAGTGGTGCCAAAGAAGAATGGGAAGTTGCGAGTGTGTATTAACCTTAAAAAGTTAATGTTGCTACGATCAGAGATAGCTATCTGCTACCAATCACTGAACATTTATTGGAGCATGTTGCAGGCAAGGAAGTTCATAGCTTCCTTGATGGATTTTCAAGTTACAACCAAGTAGCCATTGCCCCAGCAGATCAACACAAGATGGCTTTTGCCACCGAATGGGGAATCTTTGCATTACGAGTGATGCCATTTGGGCTCACAAATGCACCTACAACATTCTAAAGGATCATGTGTCATGTCTTCAAAGAGTTCTTATGAAAGAGCTTAGAAGTATATGTGGATGATTTATGTGCTCATTCCCAACAAAGAGGGTACCACATCCTTGAGCTTAGACAGATTTTCAACAAGTGTAGAGAATATCGAGTGTGTCTGAACCTAGAGAAGTGTGTATTCATGGAAAGACAAGGTAAAATATTAGGTCACATTGTTTCTAAGAATGGAATATCAACAAATGAGGACAAAGTAAGAGCCATAGTGGAGCTACCCAGACCAAGGAACATTAAAGAGGTACAAGCCTTTATGGGCCATTGTGGATATTACCGTAGGTTTATCCACATTTATGCAATCATAGCTAAATCTCTTTATGCCTTGTTGACAAATTTTGAGTGGAATGACGAATGTGAGAATTTCTTCAATGAGCTTAAGAGATGTTTGTGCACGGCACCAATACTAATCACTCCTGATTGGAATAAGCCATTCCATGTCCATGTGGATGCATCCAATCACGCCATAGGATCTATGCTAGCACAACCAACAGGTGAAGGAAATTTAGATTTACCCATAGCATATGCTAGCAGATAGCTAACTACAGCTAAACGAAACTATATGACAACTGAACGAGAAGGCTTAGGAATTGTATATGTTGTGAAGAAGTTTAGACACTATCTATTGGCCAACAAGTTCAAGTTTTTCAATGATCATCAAGCTTTGTTATATTTGGTCAATAAACCTTGCAATATAGGACGCTTCGTAAGATGGTTCCTCTTACTGATGGAACATGACTTTGAAGTTGTTGTTAGGAAAGGTAGAACCCACCTCAGGGCAGATCACCTTTCTCGCATCCATTCAGGAGAGCGACCACAAGGAGTGTCTGATGAACTACCTGACGCTTATCTGTTCAATTTAGAAGTTGTTCCTAAGTGGGCAAATAAGTTGGTACCTATCCTAACCTTCAGACCCGCAAATAAGAAAGTGAAAACAAATAAAAAAAGAAATTCTAAAATCACAAAAATATCACATACTGGCAGGAAGCATGTATAAACAAGATATAGAGGGTATACTAGCTTGTTGTGTCGAGGATGATGAACATAATAGTTGGTTGCAACAAGCCCATGAAGGATTGCTAGGAAACCACTATTCTAAACAAAGAACATTGCATAATCTAAAACATTTAGGAGTGCATTGGCCTAGTATGGACAAAGAAATACATGAGTGGATTAAGAATTGTCCAGGGTGCAAAGAGAGACCCCCTAGTGGAGCATGCTACTCTTTATCATTTATCGATAATTCCAGATTAGAGTGCTCCATTGGTAGAATTCATGAGATCAGGGACATTACCCAAAGAGGCTAGTCTAGCAAGAAGAAGAAGCATGGAGCAAGGGGCTCAGGACTATGCCTTAGTTGGAGACAACCTATATCGAAGAGGCAAAGATGGTTACTTAAGATTATGCATTCATGAATCAGATTATTTGAAAGTCTTAGAAACAGCACACAGTGGTGTTGCAGGTTGACACTTTCGTCCTGATCAAGTAATCAAGACCATTCTATTTTCAAGACTTTGGTGGCCAACTTGGATGCACATACCTATGTGAAGAAATGTGACACATGACAACATGCACAATATCCTATCAGGAAAGATGAGATGCATTTGAGATCAATGATGGGAGGATGTGCATTCTCAAAATGGGGCATAGACCCCCCAGCTAGAAACTCCCATGCAGAGTATATTATTGTAGCCACAAATTACCTTACAAAGTGGGTAGAAGTAAAAGCCACATCAAAGAATGATGCTCAAACAACAAGTAAGTTCTTATTTGATAATGTGTTTACAAGATATGGACTACCAATAGAGTTAGTGAGTGATAGAGGCACACACTTCTTGAATGAAGTCATTGAAAATCTTCTCAAAGAATTCTTGGTGATACATAAGAAGTCTACCCCCTATCATCCACAAGTTAACGGACAAGCTGAGAGCACAAACAAGATCCTATGTAACGTCTTGACCAAGCTTGTAAATAACAAACACTCTGATTGGGATAAACAGCTTCATCATGCTGTTTGGGCTTACCGAGTTGTCTACAAAATGGTACTCAATGCCACCCCATTTCAGATGGTCTTTGGACAAAATGTGGTGCTACCATTGGACTTCCTGATCCTAGCTTTAAAAGTAGCACAAGAGCACGAGTGGAATGGACATGAATTTTCCTCTAGGAATCTTTGAACTAGAATGCTTAGGTGAGATGAGGCTACGAGCGGCAGCAGGCATCTATGCCGCAAAGAAAAGACAAAAGGAATACTTTGATGCACACATCAAGGATAATGGATTGAAAGAAGGAGATCTAGTGTTGGTGTATACACTAAAACAACATGCTCATAAATTGGAAAAAAGAGGATATGGACCCATGATCATTACTAGAATTTCTACTAGTGGTGTGGTTCAATTGGCCACTCTAGAAGGTGACATCTTGCCAAACTGTATTAGTGGATGTAGGGTCAAGCTGTATTAAGAACCTCTTACAGAGGATATGTTAATGAGACTCAACACAACCAAGAAACAAAAAGAAGAAGAGCTAAAGGTTAGAGAAGAAGCACAAGCAGAGGCAAGGCAGCGCATTAGGAGAAATAAGTTAAGGCGAGTAGGCCTAGATGTCAACCAGAAAGCCCCAAAATATCACATGGATATGTGCCAAAAATCGGGCATAATTACTTCTCAAATAATCGATCGACACCCCTTTGTGACCTTAGAGGTAGGACACGGTGAGAATGTGAGGACCATGAGAGCATTGATTGACTCAGGTGCCGCAACTAGTGCAATTAGACTTTCATACTGCCAGGACTTGCAATTGAACATCAATCCTATAGAAGTCTATCTCATTGGATTGGGAGGTTTGGAAACCCCTTGTTTGGGTGAGGTGGAACTTCCCATGTACCTTCAAGATGTTCCAATGAAAGTCAAAATGCTAGTGTGTGAAGATGCGGACCTTACAGAACCACTTGTCTTGGGTCAAGATTGGATCTATTACCATGCAGTTAACTTAAACCTAAGAAGTCAACTTCTTCAAGTTTGGGTACATGAACAATGCATAACATTAGAATTACATAATTGCACGATCACAAATCTAGTTCTCACACATTCTCTTAGTTCTTCTAAGACTAATCTTAGCAAAAAAGATGTTGTATATGTCAAGAGCTCTATGTTCTCGAAGAACTCAATCATGGAAGAACAGGCTCAAAGGCAAGCAGACTCCTCCTCTTGTACAAAGACTAATGCCGTCACAACAACTCAACCAAAAAGGCGAGCGAAACACTACATGCCCACTGCTATATCATATAGACAAAGGGATTTCAAGAAGAAAGTAGTTTCGGGCATGAAGAAGATCTAAGTACGAAAAGGAGAGCAACCACTAGCCTTGCCAACACAATTCCCACCCAGGCAAGCCAACAATGTGAAGACCAGAATCAAGCAACCACGACCAGCTCAACAAGAAGGTCTATGACAAATTTGGGTGCCTAAGAAATTAGTTGCAGCTCAACAAGGGCGATTACACATGTGGGTTCCCAAAGTACTCCTACATGCACATAGGCTTATGCTCTCCACCATGCAAAAGGTCTCAACCAAGAAGCCAAGGAGAGAAAAGGGAAAGAACCAAGAGCATTGGTAGGCCCCACAGAACCAAAGAGCCAACCACGAAGGATCAAACCCTCAAAAAACCATCCAAACATGAAGCAACCAAAGGAGATCACCAACCAATCGAAGACCATTCTCACATGGATCCCTATAAGGAGGAAGGATCAGTTGTCATCTCGAGATCCAATGGATACCTCCAAGACAGATGGCATCAACATCCGCAAATAACATCGAAAGCCTCGATGAGCGACAACCATGCATTTCCAAAGTATGCATTAATATAGGGCCACATTACATGGCCGTCCATAGATGCAATTGAGACTCCCATGCACAAGAGCATGTTGACACCTGTAAACTATTTTTTTGATACTAACCTTTGTCTTCTTGTTTTGTGACATTGTTTCGCAGCAAAAAAAAAAGAGAAGAAGAAAAAAAAAGAGAGAGAAAGAACTTGTTCCCAGGTTTGGCTCATGGAACATGAATGAGTCATGCCTATTTGAAGGTGGAACTCTTGATGAGTGGGCTTATATCATTTTGATAGACATGTGTCTTAACTAGCAGATGATATTATTGTTGCATTATCTGGTAGATGTGCATAACTTGGCATGAACATGGCATCCACAACTATTGATTCCCCTTACTATGGGAGGAGGGAAGAACTTGAAGGTCCGTAACTTGAGGGATGTTTAACCACTGTATGTATGAGAGCATCCAAGGAGATATCTGCATGGGGTAGTTTTGGTACCCTGCAAATCCTTGTATGTATACTAAATGAGAAGACTCCGGTCTATGGTGAGCTAAAGAGAATATGTGAAACTAAGCTTGGTGTAGTTACCCAATGTAGTTTGTCAAGGAATATAAAGAAATTCAATTCTCAGTATTTAGCAAATGTTGCTTCGAAAAGAGGAGACAGGACCAGGCACTCAAAAAAATTTTCATGAGTGGACCATCAACACGGACATTCCTCGATAATGTTCCATCACAAATGCCGGGTGTACAACACGAAGAGATAAACATGGATCGACCCTTCACCATGGTAAGTATCTTTACTTTGGCAACACCATAACCATGATAGATTAGGAAACCTCTTCGTCAGCATACCCTTGAGCGATTAGTTCAAGACCTCCAATTCTCGCACCATATTTCTTCCAATGCATTTTCCAAGTAAGCATGCGTAGGGCCACACTACAAGGCCATGCACAAAGCACATGCTTTCTTCAACCCATGCACTAACACACTTACCAATCGTTCACTATGGGTTATGAGTACTTGGCATGACTTCTATGAAAATCATACATCAAGGGAGGCTCACAATGACAAATTCATGCTAGAATGCCATGAAGAAGCACATACCAAGGGATTACAACTTGCACAAATAGAAATAATGGCATCTAAAATGTACCTTCCTTTTATAAAACCCTTTTGCATAGGGTGCACAATTTTATCCATATGGGGGCTAAGTCTTCTAGCAAGAGTGGAAGAAAAATTTTTATACAAAGAGTTGAGGCAATTAATGGGTCTCTAGTTGTTTAAGTCCTCCTTAGGACCGTTTTTGTGGATAAGTCTAATGACACTAGTGTTTATATGAATTGAGAGAGCACATTTCTTAGTAGCCTCTTCCTAGATCAACACAAGGTATGGGGTCAGGAAGTCCTTGAGTTCCAATAAAAATTCATTAGGAATCCCATCAATACCAAGAGATTTATAGGGTTTCAATTTATGGATGTTTTCTTTAATCTCATTGGCAGAGAGGGGCAGGTTTAGAATAAAGGCCAGGCTCTGAGGGAGAGTTTTCACCCTTTTTATGGAAATGGAAGCTCTGGCCCTCTAAATATCCTCCCCTAGAGAAAACATCCATATAGAATCTATCAGCCTCTTGTAAGCTCTCCTCCATGTTGATAGGAGTCCCACCATTTTTCTTAGAGATCAAAGGAATAAAGTCCTTGTTCTTTTTTCTTTCAACAGATCACACCTGCTTTTGACAGGTCTATCCACTTTCCCAACCCAATACTCTCTAGAGTTGGCAAGAGACCAACTAGCTTCCAGATACTCTTCACATCTAAGTTGATGTTGAAGCTCTAGAAGGTCCTTAGAAGGATTATTAAGATCAAATTTCTTCAATTCCTCAAGGATTTTCTCTTTTCCATGAGCCCTAATAATTCTAGACTTGTGCTGATAAAAGGTAAAGATTCTCTGAATATCTTTGAACACATTCTCCCAACAATCAAAGGCAAAAACCTTTTGGGAGAAGTGCCAGCTAATAGCCTTCTTGACATGGTTCATAATAGTAGGAAGCTTAAGTAATTTAGCATCAAGGTGGGGCCAACCAACCTTGAAAAAAGGGAGTTCTTCTTAAACCACATTTTAAGAGGTTTATGATATGAGAGCATTAGGGATAAATCCATATTCGCTTGGATTTCCCGAAATTCTTGAGCAAAGGAGGAATTACTATAGCATCTATCTAAGCTAGCACCTAGAGCATTTTCATTAGACTGATTGTTATGCCAGATTAATCCAGTGAGCTCAGAGTGATCAATCAAATCATGATGATGATAGAGAGAATATCAAGCAGATTTTTCATAACCATATATGCAAGAACCTTTGCCATTCAATGTATCAGAGATATTAATGATCATATTAAAATCCCCTATTAAACAAATGTTACCCTGTATTAACCTTAAGCTCTTCCCAACACAAAATTCTAGTCTACCTAAAATTAGAGGCATACAGACTAACAATAGTAAGGTTAACAAGAAAGTCATTGTGAGCAGCAATCCATTGATTCAAAGGGCTTTTCACAATTTCCTTAACAAGATTATTCAGATAGGAAATAGTACCCAGAGTAGCACCTCCTTTTCATGTTGATGATCTGTAAAAAAACTAGACAAAGTTTGGAGCTACAATTTTCAAGTGAGAGGAAAGCTTAGAGCTACCAATCTTAACTTCTTAGAGACCAATGAACTCAGGAATCTTGGATAGATTTTTAATCGAGCCCTACAACACCTTAGGCCTCAGAAGATCAATCAATCCTTTAGTGTTAAGAGGTAACATTGTAAAATAATCCTTAATAGAAACAGAAAGAAGAGAGGCACAAAATCGAAAACAATTAAATCCTTGTAGTTTGGTTGGGCTCTAGGTGAGAACCTGAAGTTCTTACTAATTCTTTCCTCTTAGAGTTACCCTAGAATCTTGTGATGATTTCATTAACCTTGTTTTTGGATAAGGGTATATCCTCATCACCAGAATCATCTTAGGCCATGTTTTCAACCATTTCTTTATCTGCTCTATTCACTTCATTCATGAAAGCTTCGTCATTTGCCAAAGAAGCATACCTGTTATTGGGGTGTGGAAGCTTTTCCTTTTTGAAACAACCTACCAATTCTGTGTACTAGTAGTGGTCTCTTCATCATGCTGATGAGCATTAGAGGAGGGCACCATGTCTTCATCTATAGGATGGTTGGGGTAATCATTTTCTTTGTCCTCTTGCAATCCCTCAAAAAGAGAGTGATTAGTATCTTCGAGCAGGACACTGTATGGGTTAGATTTTTTACCTAGTTTTTTCTTATTTTGTCTTGGGATACTCTTTTCGGCCACTTGAGGATTATTTTGTGGGTAAGAATTGAGAGCATTCTTTTTCAATTGAAACTCTTTATTACGGGTATTGTCCAAAACACTATCAGCATAATTATTATTAAGCAAAGGACAATCTTGATGAGGTGGCCTTGTTTAAAGCATTTCAAACAAGCATTTGGAAGGTTTCTATAGATGACTTGTTGAGCATGTAATAGTAATCCATCAGAGTCTTTGATTATAATGTTGTTTTTTTTTTTTACAAATGTAGGTTCGACCAAGGCCTACTCCCCTAGGCTTTAACTTTGAAATTGCAACCATACAAGGAAGGGCATAGTACCATGGGACCCCCTTTATCCCACAAGAACATGGGTTTACATAGCTGGAATAAACGACGGTCACAACTATTGCAGGGCTTAATAGACGGTGGCATATCAACCACATGATACATCATCCCAAGTAAACATGTCCCTCACAATTGCTGCCAACAGGGGTTGAACCCTTGCCCCTGCCTCAAGAGGCGAGAGGCCGAATTACCAGGACAGTGGCCTGGGACCATAATGTTGTTTTTGATAGGTTTGGATGCATCCATCTAAATCATGACTTGGGGCTCCCATGTAGGGTTTATTCCCTTTGATTTGGCCTTTTGACCTAAAACCTTTCCTATAATTCCACAAAGAAGGTTAATCACCCTCTCATCACCCTCATGTGGGGCCCACTTGGGTTTAAGCTTGTTGTTAATAAGGAGGAGCAATTTATGATGCCTAAAGGGGGAGGATTTCCTATAGTTGGCAATTCTTTTACCGAGGAGGAACAATGATTTATCAATCGACCACTCTTTGGGGGACTCACCAAAGTTATAAGCACATCTTTCCCGCCAGATGTTCTAGAGGATCTCCCCTCTAATGGCATTCCAGAGGGTTGTCGAGAAACCAATCACTTCTCCCATCAGAGCTTGTTTCCAATTGATATTCTTTTGTAGCCTAATTTTCTTTTCGACAATCTGCCAAATCCTGTTAGAGTTGGGCAGGTAAAGAAGATGTGACCAACATCTTCAATGGACCAGTAACAATGCTTGCACTAGGGAGATGCCTCGTAGATTTTGCTAGCCTTTAGATTGGTCAAGATTTTGCGATGAAGAATTTTCCATAAGAGGACAAACTTTTTGATTTCAATGAGAGGGTGCCATAAAGCCATGAACTTCATTTCCCACCACAATCACGTCCATGATAGGCCCACTTCTTGTTGAGGTTGGCTTGATTGTCCATATTTCCTTTGATATTTGGGATATCTGTTAGGCTATTACCGTTATGCCATCTGAGACCCAAGGAACTCGACAAGTCGTGTCCCATGAGAAGATGAACCTTAGAACGGTCCCATGCAAGACATCTACTTTGTAAAATATTCCATTCTTCATAGGTGATGCTACCTCTAGGGTCGATATCCTCAAAGTTGACCCATTGGTTGGTGTCTTGGTTCCAGGGATGTTTCCATTCTCTAAAGCCCTTGTTCTAGAGCCTCTTGGCAATTTGAATGTTCGAAGATTCCACATTCCTGATGCCATGGATTAGAAACCAAATACAGTCATTCTGTCTGATGCCTGCTGCCCACTTCCAATCTTTATTGAAGCAGGTGCCCCCTACTCTTTCTCTTTCGGTCTCCAACAAGAGAGGAAGTAAATGGTTGACAAAATGACGAACGTGTTAATAACCATTGCACGACCCGCGAGATTGATTTGCATACCTCTCCAATAGTTTAACTTTCTTTCGAGGTCGTCTAGGACCAAATGCCACCATTGCTCCATCGAGATACCAAAGCCCAAGGGAATCCCAAGAAGCTAAAAGACCTCGCAAGGCGGAATGTTTTGCTAGTCGCGTTCAAAGAGAATGTCAGGTTGGATCCCGACAATAGCTCTAAAAGTGGTCTTTTAGTGGTTGATTTTGATCCAAAGGCTTCACAAAAAGTGTTCAGGCACCTCCAAAATGTCTCCAAACTAGAATTATCATTGTGGACGAATGTGTTCGTATCATCGGCAAGAAGTCTCATGGTGATTTGGCCTTGGTTTTGAGGTAGTAGGCCTTTGATATTACCAACTTCCACCTATTGTTCCACAAGCCCGCTAAGCCCTTCCGTGGCAATGGCAAAGAGAAGGGGAGCCAATAGGCACCTTTGTCTAATCGAACATTTTTTCGAGAGTTGGCCATTAATGTTAATTTGAGTCGACGCATTTCCCAATAGAGTCAAGATCATCTTGGTGAATTTTTGGCTTCAACCAAGATCTTTAAGTGATTGCAAAATAAAGTCCCATTCAAGTCTAGCGTAAGCTTTATCAAAGTCGATTTTGAGGAAAACCACATCTTGTCTTGACTCATGTGCAAAGTCAAGACCTTCCCAAATATTTATTATGGCTTACAAAATAGACCTGGCTTTGATGAAACCCTTTTGGTCCCAGTTAACCTGCTCTCAGATGGCTCTCATATGGTTTCTTCATCACGTGTTGAAAAGACTTCATTTATGACTAACAAAAAAAAAAGATAGCGAGTATGATTCTCGAAATATGTGACTTAGAAGGAGACGGAAAACACAATTTCACATAATAATATTTTCTAAACTGATCCCAACTAAAGAGACTTGGTGTCCACACAATAAGCAAGAACATTGATAGCTCATCTAGGCTATGAAACCCATATGAATTTAGGGAAAGGATAATTTTAATATCCTACTTGCCTATTAATAATACCACATCCCTATAACCACTATATAGAACATGATTGAAGCCTACATATTTCATGTGCGATAAAGAAGTTCCACTTGCAATCTTAAATCCTACTTTTTCCTTGGTTTATTTCTCGTTCACCCTAGGTAGGTAGGAAACATATATATGAAATCCCGAGAGAGAGAGGAAGAGGGAGAGAGAATGACAGACATACACACACACACATTGTGTCATGTAACATTAACCCTATGTTTATATACATATATGTTAAGATGAATTCCTCAAAAGAAGAGGATTCTGTGGGTTTCAAGGCTTCCATGCATGTGTGTACTTCTCTCCTAACCTCAATCTCCCCTCATCCCCTACTTGGCCCTCTTATTGAGCCCATGAAAAGTGTTGATATATTTAGGTAGTGATGTGTGTGAACACACTAGGACCACCGGGGCACTTTTTTCCCTCTTTAGGAGGTTTTTTTCCCCCGGCTTGTATATATGCCTATTGCCCTAATGGGCTACTTATCTTTGTACATTCTCTAGTAATACATTCAGTATTGTGTGTTTGTGCTCCAGGCTTCTTCTTCTTCCTTGTGCTGTTCGCGTGCTCCTGCAGACATCTAACTCCAACAATTGGTATCAGAGCAGGTCGTCGCTTCATCTAGGGCGCCGTCGACACTCTTCCGTTTGCAGTCTCAGAATCGCACAAATTTTGGTGAGCATACTCAGCTTGTTTCCGAGATCAAAACGGCTTCGCTTTGTGGTGCCGAAATCGCGATCTGAGCTCGTTTTGGCCTCCGAACGCACTATCGCAGCACTTGTGCAGGATATTTCATCTTTTCCTGCCAAAGGTATATACCAGTTTCTGTTCGCGAGTTTAAGCGTCTCGAAGTCTGCTACAGGTCTAGCAGAACTCGTCTGGGTAGTTCTATTCAACTTTTTGAGATATAGTCAATTTTTTGCATCAAGGTATTTTATTCACCGGCCATGGCTGAAAGCAGTGATGTATTCCGTATGTTGGTTGTTGAGGATAAGTTGGATGGTACCAACTACCCATTATGGGCTTATATGATGCGACATGTTTTGGTTGCAAAAGGATTGTGGAACATTGTGCAGGGTGTTGAAAGACGTCCTGTTACACCTGTAAACGACAGGTACTACAAATACAGGTGTTGGAGCTGATGAAGATGGTGTCGAAGATGATATTCCGCAGATTCCTATTCGTGCTGTTGTTTCTGTTGCACCTACTGCAGAGCAAATTCTTTGGGATGGCAGAGATGCCCAGGCACATGCATTGATAGCTTTGTCTGTTAAACGTGCCATTATTCCTCATATTCTCTCTTGCAGAACAACTAGGGATGCTTGGGATACACTTACCACATTGTACCAAGTTAGGAATGAGGCTCGTGTTGCTTTCCTCCGAAAACAGTTGGAGAGTGAGCACATGAATGAAGGTGATTCTATGGACAATTTCCTAATGAAGATCAAAGATTTGAAGGACCAGTTGATTTCTGCTGATGACGTTATACCAGATAGCTCACTTGTGCAGACCGTTCTGAATGGTCTTCCTGATTCATATCAGAGTTTTGCTTCTACTCTTCGGTTGATGATGAAAGGCAATCCGAATGCCTTATCATTTGAGGAGTTAGTCTCTGTTCTGTTGCAGGAAGATCAGTCCAGGTAGAACAGGTCCATTATGCGTGTTGCAGATCAAGCTTTCTTGGCTAGTCAGAAGGGCAAATGAAAATGGAGCTCTTCTACTAGTAAGCAGAAATCTGCAAATGCTGCACATTCAAAGAACCATGATAAAGATGAGAAGAAATCAGAAAAGCAGAAATTGTTTTGCAAGTACTGTAAAGGGAATGATCATATCATAAAGAACTGTCCAAAACTGGCTGCAAAAGAGGCAAAGAAAAAGGAGGCTGGAATGGTTGTTGCAGAATCCTCTACACCAAAAACAGAGTCTGCAAATCTTGTGTAGGAAGAAGAATGGGCGTTTACTACTGTTTGCAGTTTTGACCCATCTTCCCATGAGCAGTGCATGTCTGGAGTGGACTCAGATGTTTGGTACTTTGATAGTGGGGCGACCAAACATATTACCTCGCAGCGTAGTTTCTTCTCTTCACTTGAGCCTGCCCCTACAGGGAATAATGTCACATGCGCCAACAACTCCTCTTATCCTGTTATGGGAGTTGGTAAGATCATTCTGACTACTGCTGATGGTAGTTCTTTCACCTTGTCAGATGCCTTATTTGTGCCAGGGATCAAGAAGAATCTGTTATCAGTTTCTGCATTAGCCAATATTGGCTTGGTTGTGAAATTCGTTGATGACAGGTGTACAGTTCATGATCTATCAAATGGCGATGTGATTATTGCTTCTGGCATTTTATGTTGTGGGCTGTATAAGCTCATAGACTATGAAAGATCTGTGAATGATTCGGCATGTGCAGTTCATGATTCTCAGGCTATGTCAGATGCAAAGCTTTGGCATGCACGCTTTGGTCATCTGAATTTTGCTAGTTTGCTACGCATACAGAAATCTGATATGGTGTCTTCTTTGCCCAAGCTTGAGGCACCTAGAAAACATGTATGTGAAGGCTGTATTTTGGGCAAAATGCAGCGTTCCTCCTTTCCAAAAGATGGTTCACTTCGGGCTACGCAGAAATTGCAGCTTGTACATAGTGATGTCTGTGGTCCTATGCAGACACCCTCTTTTGGGAATTACCTTTACTTCGTGACTTTCATTGATGATTTTTCCAGGCATGCATGGGTATATCCACTCAAAGCAAAGTCCGAAGTGTTCAGGTGCTTTAAACAGGAGAGGAGCTGGAGCTTTCAAAGATCTACCAAGATTCAGATAGCTCTTCCAGCCTCTCTTCCAGACAATCTACATCTATTGAGGAACTAGCAGAGAAAGTAGCTCAGAAACTAGGTATCTCGAGCAAACAGATACCCCGATTCACCCCAATGAGACGATGTTATACATGTGGAGGTGACCATATGGCGAACACATGTCCCATTATGGCTCAACCCCAAGTGAATCCCAGTAGCCAGTACTGCACCATAGAACGGAGGTACACCAATCACACTGCGCAAGATTGCCCATACAATAAGCAAGCAGTTAGGCAAACGTACCCACAACCATACCCTCAACAAGGAAGATACCAGAACCAGTACCCCCCTCAACAATATGGTAGACCACAGCAACCCTATCAAACCCAACAAAGGCCTCAACCCATGTTAGCGCAACAACCCCCTGCTCCAACCAATGTGATTCCAGTAAAGTACACAGCTACAGAAGAGAATTTGAATAGAGCCATAGTGCTAGTGACACCATTGCTTTTTAAAAGTGATCCCGGTGATCATAGTTTTGACTCTACTCACATTGAAAGCCCGCAGGCTTATTACATGTAGTCACCTGAGCATGACGAGTCATACTATTATGAGGACCCGAGTGAAACTAATGGGGAGCCTGAGTATGAAAATGTCATGTACACAAACCCTAACTCTAGACCTCAACCTAGGCAGGTACGACCCCCATTTCCTAGAGGACCATGCTTCAGTTGTCAGGGAGATCACCTCATACGTGATTGTCCACTGCCTGCCCCTACACAACCCCAACCAATGACAATTCAGGGCTTCTGTCAAGATTGCGAAAAAGAGCATCTCTTACGAGATTGCCCAAAGAGCCCCAATAACATGCCAAAAATCACTCCTATCAATGTCATTGACTCTACAGGAAGTGTGACTTCCACTGCCCCAGTGCAAGTAGTCACCCAAGCTCAAGCTTTGCAACAAACTCAAGGAGTAGGGCAAGAAAAGAGTTCTGAGGTTAGTGAGACAGAGAGTATAACCAAGAAAAGGATGAGAGCTTGGAAAGATAGCCGGGAGAGAATGAAAAGACAATGGTCACTGAAAAATGAGCGAACTTGAAGAAAGCTTGAGAGAAACCAAAGCAAAGATAAGTGAACTTGCATCTCAAAACCACTCTCATGCTGCCCCACCACCACCCTTTCCATCTCCCTCCAACCCATCATCTTCCATTCCCAAACCTCCTAATCCACCACACTTAACCCACCCACCACCCTGAGTAGGATCAGTTCTAGCCGATCCCACTCTTGAGGATCTAGACATGATGCTTAACGCATATGAGGTCAGAATCCAAGAAGGGCCAAACGTGACAGATCATGACAAATGTTACGCTAGAGCCGATCTAGAGATAGAGAGAACAAAACTTTGTGCTAAGATGGTAGAATTGGCGCAAGCTATGTTTGAAGCCAGTCGCTTGTTCAATGGCTCTAGCTCCACTAGAACCCCATTGCACTTTGATGGTCTATTAGATAGATTGGAGAGGTTACTTGCAAAGTCTGGAAAAGGAGCCATCTCTGCACCCATGTACCCTCCGATCGAGATCCTTTGATACCGGAGTCTATGAAGAACAGTAAACTCAAGAAGTTGATAGAGATGTGTGCTCTCACCCCAAACATCGCCATACCACTACGAATGTGCCTTCAGCACTTTGCATTTCCAGCTCAAGTCCGATTCACACAGCCTCATAAAAAGATTTGGTATGGGTTATACCTAGCGGAGACCGGGAGCTTACCTATTAAAATGCCAGTGTGGATCCCTGACCAACTATATGAAGCAGGCAAACGAGGAGTAAGGAAGCCTACTCTAAATGGCTGCTGTGCCATTACAAGAATCATCTACAGATGCCTCCCTTATGATGTGCCGATTGCACGGGCACTTAAATACTCACAGCTACAGTTCTTCCAAGGACGAAAACCAGGGGTTCAACTAGCTAAAAGAATGCGCGGATCACTTTCACATGTTCTAATTCCTCTCGAGTCCACCATAGAAATCCCCCTTAGAGAAGAAGAACAAGTAGCCCCATTCACGATCCATCTCCAACGACCACAATCAGAGGGCGTGGTACAACCCACTCCATCAGACCCTCCACTACCCACGGATCCTAAGTTTGCCTCCATGGCCACATTGGCAGAAGATACATCCTTTGACTTCGAGAGCTTCTTGCAAACAGCACAGTTATCTGAGGGTGAGTTCTTCTTAGACACTAACGGTCCGGGATCATCATCCTAGATAGGACGGCCACACAGTGATGCACGAAGAGTACATTGGGAAGATGAGGCACAACACACTCACGTTGAAGGCATCTAGGAACAAGAAGAGGCATAGGAACATGAATCAGAGGAGAGTGAGGAGGAAGCCCCTGCCTACACTGCACAACTCAAACGGCTCTACAAAACGATCAAGAAAGTACAAAAAAGGCATAAGTTATCAGAAGAGGCGAATAGATCACTAGTGCACCATATGCTGCAGGCAGAGAATGTAGACCCTCATTTTACAGAATCATTGAATCTTTTGGCAGATACCTGTGGAATAGTGGAAGCCATGCGGACCATGGTATATCGTACACCCCTCAATATGACCAACGAAGGATCGATATGCGACCACGAAGGGGAAAAATGATTCATATGGAAGTCTCTACCTCACTCCCTACCACAGCTCAGGAAGATGTGCACATGACCAGCCCCACTAACACTGATGCATGCGACAATAGCACACAGATACCATCTCCCCCATCACCGCCCACCCAACCCACCGAGCCCCTCGCCACTAGCATCACTGAACAACCCACAGCCATCCTTACTGAACCTATACCGCACACCACATTTTGCCATCCTTACCTATCCCTACCTCTATCATTGCTTGCCCATTTTCCGAACCTCATATAGGTCATCTCATCACCCATCAAACCATATTAGGCCACCCATCTTATCAACCAACTCTTGGACAGCCACATGTCCCTACCCAAACATTAACACACCCATTTCCCTTCACTAATACATTTCCTCTTTCCCAACCCCTACCCACTGTACCCCTTTTAACCCCCTCAGAACCAACACAAACCACCCTATCTCCATTCTTGGCAAACCTTGTAAATATGATTCAACAAATTGAGAATCATAAGAGGAAATCCCTTTCCCAACCCACCTCCCCCACATTCACTTCCACCACTAACACACCATCCACCATTCCAGTATTCAAGATTCACACCTCACACACAATCACGTCCGATCCCATTGACATTTCACCCTCCATAGGACCACTCACCACCACTTTTGTCTCAACATCACCACTTGTAACTTCACGCACATCACGACATAAAACCACTGTCAGCACCACATCCACCTTTCCCCTCCCCATTTCCCAACCCCTTGCATCTTTCACCTCCACCTCATTTATTCATGCACTAGACACCATGCTTGAAGCTGCCACCCAGCTTAAACAAGAATACAGGTTATTGGAAGAAAACAATAAGGAGCTTTGTACTCTGTCATCCCACCTCCAGGCACATGTCAACGCCTTGGAGTTGAGTAATACAACATTACAACATGAGGTTACTGCCCTCCAAGAATCTCATGCGGAGCTCGAAGCCAAATATACAGAGAGGGGTAAGGCAATTGAAGAAGAACTCAGAGGTCAGTTGGCCCGTAATGCTAGACTACAAAGAAACATGGCCTTACTCTGCCGCCACTTAGCAGTTGCTCAAGAAGAGAATAGAAGACTACAGAAACAGAATCAAGAGAATTTAGAAGCAGCTATCGAAAACACCCCAGGGGCACCTATAGATCCTCCCAAATTCCAAGCTATTCCATCAGAACACATTCAATAGGTATTGGCAGAACTACAAAGATCCCTAGTGCCCCTACCACACCCAACATAACCTAAAGAGATGATCAATGCTGCTACTTCACCAGAGCCCGAATCTTCAATGGCCAATGAGGTACTCGAGCTATGCCAACAAGTTGCAGAATTAAAGATTAAGTTGTTACAATACGAAGGACCCCCCTCTCCACCCGATCAACCAACAGAAGAGGAGGCTATTGTCATTCCAGTGGAAGAAACATTTGAAGATAATTATGATCCTCAACCTCTTCGAGGAGGCAAAATCACTGACGAGGGATAGGACACATATGAGGAACCCCCTCCTGCATGGATGAAGCAGGTAGAAGAGATGGGCCACACTCACGAAGAGCGCATAGCAACTCAGATGCTGGCCATGAAAACCATTGAGGAGACCATACTCCAATCCGAATATTTCAAGAACTTGGCTACTAGGCGCTTAATAACCAGTTCAGAGTTATAGTATAAGCCCTACTTTGTGCTATTGGCAGACTACAACGCTGAAATCAAAAGAGTCACCAATAGGTATCCTTCCTTTGCAACACAGTTCCAACCAGAGGACATCCCGGAAGAAGCTAGAAAAGGTGCCATATTCCAACCCATCTAGAGGCAAAAATTACTTGAGACCTATCCGGAGATGCTACGAACATGGGATCATGCTCCCATGCATTTGAAGTATAACCCTTGCTTTGGGCCAGTGCAACGAAGAAGATCATGGAAGGCATTTTCCATAAAAGTTCAGAACAATACCAATTGCAAACAATGGCTCAATTACCCCTCCATTGCACCCCCAACAGGCACACCAACGATCACCTACATGATGGCCACTATTAGACACCGAATGCCACCCCTCCATCCCATGCCTGATGTCGCCGCGCAGATGATGCTCAAAATCTTGGACATGATGCAAGTAGTGTTAAAGACTTTCCGCAATGTACGCAACATCCAGCCTCCAATTCCGGGCTTCATAAATGGTAATTATGACTTACTTTATGATATGAGCACGACCTCGAGTATTCGAGTTGCTTATGTGTGGCATGCAAGAATCAGAGATCTCCCTGCTTGCTATAAGCAAACCTTTGACGATATGTTCACCACGGGGTTTTGGGAATCTCACTCGGAAGTTTTTGTGCCACGACCAACCCATCTGCTACAACTATTCGCGTGCGTACAGACAATGCACTCAGAGCTCTACACCACGCCACAACCTGACATGCCTGGCGCAATTAATTGGGATGTCCTTCAAAGAGATCTGGTCAAGGGACTATGGATCAGAGAACAAGAATTGGCAACCGACATACTATAGCACTACATTGATCAACTCGTGGAGCAAAGGTCTGTTAGAGATGACAGATGCTAGGGGGGGAAGGGAGAGTGTTGGCATCATACGAGAAGAAGCAAGTATGGGCATACACATAGATCTAGCACTGAGGCAACCCATTAAATTTTGTCAATCTTTACACTACTATAAAAGTGATTCTCATCACTGACAACCATTGTAAATACGGTTTCACCTTTTTGTAGCTCCATTTTGTGCAAGCCGAGGAGTCCTCGAGCTTGAGGATCTTTAGGAGTAATTGCCTACCAATTTTCATATTTTTTAGACCTCGTTTGAGCCCTCAAATAAGCCCTGGAACCTAATTTTTAACTAGGCCGGACACTAGGTCTGAACAGGGCCAAAGCTAGTAAAAAACTATAAATAGAGCTAGAGAGCTCATTTTTGGGGCTAGGTTGTTGTAGTTTTGAACTTGTATGAGAACTTGGTTGTAATAGAAGTGATTCCATTATCTTACTCTCTTTGTTCTTGTCGTGTGTGCGTGTGTGTGTATGTGTGTGCATGTTTGTGTGCTTCTCACTCACACACTTGTGCCTTCACTTGCTCGAGGTCTTCATACCATCCTCATGTCTTCCCGGATTGACGTTAAAGGAGGTGCTACTCATCACTGAGCTACACATATATACATACATACATACATATATGTGTGTGTTTCTATAAAGGCCTTTGGTGTGATGAACAAGAGGAGCAAGGAGGAGATAAAGAGAGAGAGAGAGAGAGATAAGAGGAGAGACACACATACATGCGTGGAAGCCTTGAAATCCACAACTAATGATATATTAGTATACAATAAATTATAGGGAGGGTCTACATCGCAACCCATACCAATCAGGCTACCCAAGCTGCCTGAAACAAGGTGATACACCTCAAATTCCTCTAGACTCATATTGGTAAGAGTCAAGCTCATATATTACTAACATAAGAACTGATGAAGTTCTTGCAAATCTCCCACTTGCTATATGTGGATGCCAATCATCAAAAAACTAACAAATCCAACTGCAAATGCTCCAATAGTGATTGCAATGTCTAGTTGAGAGCATAACATGCTCATACATAAAGCTCTCGAATACTGATTAAATCTATGTTATCGTGGATAAGCTAAGTATGTTAGCTCTACCCATATCCAAGGCATCCAAAAGATCATCATCAAGACTATTGTGTCCTAACATATCACTACCAACATCTCACATGATCGAATTCAAGAATGAATTTATAATTTTCGACTCTTCAACATTAAGATAAGCCATCCTTTTAACCAAAGATATGTCTAGTTTTGCATTTAGAGAGCTAATATGCTCTGCCACACACTATGTACCATGATAGTAATCGTGATCTACTAGATCAAGTGTATCATGATGCAATATAGGATCTAACCACACAACATCAACACCAAGGTCCATATGATGATGAAAGTCTAAATGAGTTTCATGGCAATGGTCTACATAAGCATCCACATTGTTCCCTAAGGCATTCAACTCATTTAAAGTTTTCTCTACATGTGCATCCATCTGAGCATCTAAATCATGTCATACATGTGCATCATGAATGTCAATAGTCCTATCAGTAGGTAGAAAAAAATGAGACATGATGACTCTCCACTAATCATTATATGAAAAGGTGAATAGAAACACCAAATATTCTATTGGCAATGCACATCAAAACACTCATCATGCACCTCCAACTAGAGAAAGAATCTCACCAAGAATTGGTTCCAGTTCTCACAAGTCACCTATGATCTTGTGCTAGTAACTAGAGTTGAAAGAAAATCCAAAGCTATTACACAAGCTTAAGGGATCCACTAGAGTAATCTTCTAGCATAAAAGTCGACACATGTTCAATAGCATCTCCTTTATAAAATGGGCTCTAAAACCAAATAAACATGTAGAAATCATCGTTCATATATGCCAAGAATCACACTAGAAAACAAAGTATTAAATCAATGACCAGAGGCTTTAAACACAATAGGCAATCCAAGTGACAAACAAATGTGATATTGAGGCTCTAATTTGGATCATTTAATTGAAAATAAAAACAAGAATTCAACTACCAACCAAGGAACGTGGAGCCTTGGAAAGTCTTGAGTGCCAAGAGACTTTGGAATAGGGGATTCAAACAATGGAAGCACATCTGGAAACATGACACGAACAGATGGGTGGACTTTGAGGACCTTGACCCTACTACCATGGTCACATATGAGGAATGGAATGTTTTACTAAGCAGACGCCACACTTGGACCGATCTAAAATCCGACTACTTATGGGACAGGACTCTCCAAACCCAATGGATCTTAAATGGTATAATGGTAATCGCCTCTCCAAGCTTCCATATGTCAAAGCTTGCAATGAAATTCACATCAGTCTTAACAAGAAATGGTGTCTCAACTGGATGCGACTTCGATGGGATATGAAATTTATGTCTATCTGGCACCCTCTCATTGAAAACAAAAAGTCGGTTCTCCTATGGCAAATCCTACACCGTGGAATATTAACCAATGCAAAAGCCAACAAGATCGTGTTTCCGCCCTGATGCAAGCGATGTTGCCGTAGCAAAGAGGATATTGGTCACCTATTCTTTGCTTACCCTAAATCCCTTTGGTTATGGAGGGTCCTTGGTTGTTCTTTGGGACTCCAAGAACAAATCAATTGGAAGCAAGCCCTCATTGGTGAAGCGATCGGGTGCTCTGCGGCTTTGTGGAATGCAATTAGGGGAGAGATCCTTTGGATGATTTGGTGAGAAAGATGTGCTCAAAACTTTTGCAATACCCCCAAGAAGTGGTCGATCAAGAAGTCCCTTTTCCTTCTGGGCAGAAGAATTGGTGATTGTAAGAAAACCCCCTCCTTCAGACATCACAAAGAGCTACAATATGTCAACAATAAGCTTAAAACCAAGTGGGCTCCACATGATGGGGATGCGAGGTTTATCAACCTCCTCTATAACTCCATGTAACTCCATGTAAGCCTTGCAAGGCCTACCACAAAGGCTATCGAAGATCATCGGAATGAAAATTAGTCATAAAAAATTTATCAGTTGGAAGCCAGCTTTGCTGGGAGAAGCGAGTGGTCGCTCCACGTATCTCTGGAATGCTCGAAACTCTAGTCGATTGAGTATTCATTGTTCCCCCTTGGCAAAAGGATCGCTAATTGTATGAAAGCCCCCTTTTCAAGAGTCATCAAGTATTCCTTTTGATCAAGGTAACACTTTACCCATGTGGGCCTTGCATGTGTGATGAGTGGGTGATTAACCTTTTTCTTGTAAAGCCATCTACACTCTGTAAAAGCTTCCCCCACTCTGTGGGATTTGGGGGATCCCATGGGTACTAGTCCCCTTCTTTTTGTATTTTTCCTTTATTTAATTCAAGTCCGGGAGCGTAGGCTAAGGCCAAACTTCCTTTATTTAAAAAAAAAACTACCAAGGATCCATTAAATCTCTCACAAATTATGTGTAATAGGCAAAAAATCCATATGCAAGTCACACAAATAAAAATATGATCACAATGCCACTATAGATGCACTAACAAAAATAGGATCTCAAATCAAAGATGAAATGTCATAAACAAAGATCAATACCAAAGTGCCATTATAAATGTCAAAAACTTGACATAAATTTCTTTACTCTCATATGAAAGAAGCATCTATCTTAGATCATACATACTCAATGCCCCAAACTATTGACCAAAAGCTCATAGACCAAAAAAATCTCTCTAACAAAAGTTCCAAAGCAAAATGAACCTCCAAAAGCAATTAGGGTTTCTATGGTGAAAGTCTACTACTCTGTATTTTACTATCTAGTGCTCATAAACTATAAATCTCAAGTTTTATTCTTTATAAAACTTAAAGCACTTTCTCGTGGCTATGCAACAACACTTTGAATACCTCAATAGAAGGTCTCTACCTCAGGATAGCGAATCAAGCATCTTTTTCATTTTCATCTTCACTTGTGGCATTGTTTCACAGTATTTTTTTCTCCAATTTATGATATCGAATTTTGAACTATTTTCTTCAAGAGAATGTAGCTTCTTTCTCACACTACAATTCAATTTGATCTCTAAAACTCAAGTTACATCCGAATTTCAGACCTAGTGTCCAAGTGATTGTAGATTTAACTTCTACATCACTATGATTTTTTTAATATTTGGTGGAATACTTAAAGCAATCTCTACCCTTTTGAGAAAATTTAGCTCTTTAAGCTATGGAAAAAGGTTTAAATCCTCAATTCGAGATTTCTAGTGAAAGTTATGGTCCACATGCCATCATATTATCAAGAAGATGGTGACCTACACATTGACCTCTTGTACCCTAAGCTTCTATGGAAGCTCCTTGCACACTAACTTTTAACATGCTCTAATACCAATGAGGGGCAATTTTTGTTGGAGTTAGACGTCTGCAAGAGCACGTGAACAGCACAAGGAAGAAGAAGAAGCTTGGAGCACAAACACACAATACTGAATGTATTGCTAGAGAATGTACAAAGATAAGTAGCCCATTAGGGCAATAGGCGTACATACAAGCCGGGGGAAAAAAACCTCCTAAAGAGGGAAAAAAGTGCCCCGGCGGTCCTAGTGTTTTCACATACATCACTACCTAAATATATCAACAAATCCCCCCTGGGAGTGATGCAGTGAACAAGGAGCTGGCACTCATGTATAAGGAAGTGCGAAGCTATGTGGAAATCACTCCACAAAAGGAAGTAAGCCCAAAGCTTTGCGGAAATCTTCAAACTTCTCCCTAGGCAGAGCCTTCGTGAAAAGGTCTGCAATGTTCTCCTGCGTGGGCACATATGCCAAGCTAATCTCCCCAGCAGAGAACCTCTCCCTGTCATAGTGATAATGCACCTCAATGTGCTTAGTGCGAGCATGGAGCATAGGGTTCCTCGCAACTGCCAATGCGCTCTGACTGTCAGTGAAGATGGTGGTGACAGAAGACTGGCCAACACCCAAATCAGCCATAAGGCGTCTGAGCCACACACACTCAACAGTCGCTATGAAAGCTGCCCTATACTCAGCCTCACAACTGGAAGTGGCCATAGTAGGCTGCTTCTTGCTCAACCAAGATATACATGAGCTACCAAGCATGAAGCAAAAACCACTAGTGGACACATGATTGTCATAGCAACCAGCCCAATCTGAGTCAGAAAAAGCATGCAAATCTGGCGGTAGTGATCCCCCCTTGGGATAAAACAACCCAAGTAGCCGAGTACCACTCAAGTAGCGAAAGATGCGCTTAACCACCTTCCAATGCGTGACTCCTGGGCAATGCATAAACATGCTCATCTGTGAGACAACAAATTGAATATGTGTGGCCGAGTAATGCATAAGTAAATCAAGCATCCAATAGCCTGCTGATAGAAAACAGCATCAAATGCATCTCCAGCATCATGAAGACTCAATCGTAAACCTGTCTCCATAGGAGTGGCAATAGACTTACAGTCTTCAAGGCCAAAATGTTGCAATAATGTGTCAATATATTTCGTTTGACACAAAGCCATTCCACCATCAACTTGCATAAACTGAATGCCCAAATAGTGATGCAAATGCCCGAAATCAGACATCTCAAATGAGACATGCAAATCAGCCTTGAAATCAGCAATATGCTTCTCAATAGGACCAGTGAGCAGCATGTCATCAATGTAGACAACAATGATCAGAAGCACATCATTAGCACGCTTAGCATATAAGGTGCTTTCAGTTGGACTGTTCACAAAACCATGTGCAACCAGATAGGCATGTATCTTCTCATACCAAGCACGTGGTGCTTGCTTTAAACCATATAATGCCTTCTTTAACCTGCACACCTGGTTTTCATGCCCTTTCTGCACAAAGCCACGGGGCTGAAAAACATACACTTCTTCATGCATGTCACCATTCGAAAATGCTGTTTTAATGTCCAACTGATGTACATTCCAACCATGATGGGCTGCAAGTGCAGAAATGCTCCAAACAGTAGTCATACGGCATGTAGGTGCAAAGGTCTCATCAAAATCAATGCCTCTTTCCTACGCATAACCCTTTACAACAAGCCTAGCCTTATACTTGTCAACTGTAGCATCAGGTTTACGCTTCAGCTTGTATACCCACTTAGTGCCAATGGCCTTCTTGCCAGGAGGCAAGTCACATAAAGACCATGTACCATTCTTCATTATAGCATCATATTCAGATTGCATGGCAACCATCCAATTTTCTGAATTCTGTGCTTCATCAAAAGAAACAGGCTCATTCTCATCACAGAGACTAGATGCAGCCATAGCATAGCAATCTGATGCAAAGGAGGCACTATGAGAGCCTGAACGAGTACGATATGACAAAGGTACATCTAATTTGATGTCATGCAAAGTCTACACCAACCATTTTGGCATAGTTTTTGCCTGCTCAATATCAGCTCTCTCATCAACAAGTGCATCATGTAAATCTGCATCAGAAATAGAATGATCTGCATCATCATATGAAACCTACAAAGGCTGAGAAGTTGCCTCATTAGGACCAGCACTAGACTGTCCACCTGTAAAAAGAGGCATCAACGTATCATACATGTCTTTGGAGCTAACAGATGTCTCCTTAGTACATGAAAGCAATGGTTGAATAGCATCTTCCACAAAGACAACATCACGGCTAACCAGAATGCGTTTAGTCTGTGGATGATACAGACAATAGCCTTTACTTTCAGAACTGTACCCAACAACAATACATTTTACTGCCTTATCATCCAATTTTCTACGATGTTGTTCAGGCACTAATGCATATGCCAAACAACCAAAAACACACAGATGAGCAACAGATGGCTTGCGGTCATGCCAAGCCTCATATGGAGTGATAGACTGCAGCGCTTTAGTGGGACACATGTTCAGTACATATGTTGCACACATGACAGCCTCTAGCCAGAAACTATGTGGTAAAACCTGACTCTTGACCATGCACCTCGCCATCTCCATGAGTGACCTGTTCTTTTGTTCAGCAACTCCATTCTGTTGAGGTGTATACGGCACTGTACACTGGTGTTTTATCCCACGTTCAGCCAGAAATGCATTAAAATCAGAAGACATATATTCCCCCCCTCCATCAGAACGGAGGGTGCCCATTTTATATGCTGACAGATTTTCAGCCAAAAGCCACTCTTAGAGAATTCAGTGATGAAAGCCTCGAGAAGTTGGTCTATGCTTCTGAACTGTCTCTCATTTAGAGGTTGAAACCATGTAAGGGTTGTGTTCCTAAGGGTGATACCAAAAGCATTGTACTGCATGAATAGGTCCTCAACTTGTTCAGCTCTCAAGACTTGTCTAAATTCGGCCACATGATCGTAAGGATCTCCAGTGGCATCGAGGTAATTCTTCATGGACTTAATTAGCTGTGTAGGTCTCAAAGTCCTCGTGTGCTCTCTAGGTCTTGGCAAAGGGAAATCATCAGCATTCCTTTGGTTCCTTGGGGCTCTAGGTCTCTCGGTTTCTTCTCTATCCATTTCTGTTCTCATCCTCTCTCTTCCCAGGGGGTTGCCAAAGCTTAGCTCAGGTCTGTCTCTACTTCTATCCCTTTGAGCTCCATGAGCTTGGGAGGTCCCAACTCCTTGGTGGCTATAGGACACATTGGACCGAAGTTGGGGAAAAACGAATTCACCCTTCCAAGTGTAGGCATGCCTACCATGCTTCGTGACCATGAAGATCCTCTCTGACGTATTGTCTAGGTAGGTTACTTTGTGTGGACTATCAGGGTCTTTCAACTCATAGATTGTGAGAGCACCTACTTCCTGAGGCTGGGCAGGCTTATACCTCCAAAAAGCCTCATCGGTTTCTCGATTTAAAAGCAAATCTATACTCTTATTGTCTTGGGGAACCCACTCTGGTATCATGATTCTAGTCAGGACTGATTTACCTCGAGGGGTCCTGGGCTCTCTTCCCATGCTCCCTTGCTCTATGTCACCTATGTCTATTTCTGGGATCACATACCAAATTTGTATGTCCTGTCTGGGTGATCAGTGACTACATACATAGTTCCCTCTTTGTCCAGGTATGCACCATTTTCAAACTTTAGTGTTGGATGTTCTAGTCCAATAGGTTGATCTGGGTTTTTAATCTGGACTACGGATCTTCTTAGAAGGGTCATCATAGATGTAGGCACCTAATCGGTTGGTCCTAAGATATTCAAGTTGAGTCTTGTAAGGACCTTCAACCTTTTGTAGGTAGGCCACACCTGAAATTCCTATGGGTCTCTCAATACCTTGAGACATCTCTGATTCGCTAGTCTCAAAGTTAGGGTGGTTTAAATAATTGCTCAGCTACTAGGCCCAAGACCTAGCAGTGTGATTGACACTAGCTTCAGAGGATCCGAGGCTTTGTCTATCCCGGCCTATGTGTCTTCCTGACCTAAGGTTCATATGCCTGGGTTTTCTACCCTCTAGTTCCACGTACACCCTCGTTGCAGGTTAGTTTGTATCACTCACTTTGTTCTTCTTAGTTGGTTATTGTGTTAAGCTCTTGTTTAAAATCACGTCGTCAGGAGTACTTAAGTGAATTTCACACTTGATAATTGATCGAATCAAGTTTACTTTTTTCCCTTAGGGTTTTCGCACTTAAGATCTACCTAATGCTTGTACTTGGTTGATTATTTCTCTTGAAGTTGATTCATGCCTAACGTAACCCTAATTGATCAAATCCTCTATCCCTTCTTAGCCTAAGCTAGGAATTGACAGAGGGTGTTGAGAATTCCCAACCTTAAGGCTTCTTCCTTGGTTGGCCTTGTGCGCCCAAGAAGCGTGTTCCCAAGCTTACACTTACTCTTGCTTGGATTGCCCCTCGATGCTCTCAATGTACCTCTAAAAGTCCCAATGTTAGCTCAATATTTCAATTTAAAAAACACAGCAGACCAATTTCATTCATGCAATTCAGAGATCAACTTGTTCTTGGGCTTTGTGGAAGACAATCCTAAAGATTCCCTAGCTTTCCTACCCTAGGGTATGGTCAACTTCAAAAAACCCTATCCAATAATCCTCACATTAATTTTACCATAGCTAGTAGAAGTTTTTGTAGTACTCCCCATGAGCTTTCCAACAAGCCTAAGATCACTCCGAACGGATTTCGTATGAGGAAGTTATGACTGTTCAGGCATTTAGGGTTCAAACAGGCTCTTAGGGTTCTAGAATTTTTTTATGATTTTCTCAATATTTTGCCCTCTTCTAAGGCTCTAAGGTAGTCCCAATGTGTTAGAAAACAAGACCATAAATTATCCCAAGTCAATCAATTATTACACTCCAAAAAATTATTCATGAGGCCGGTGTATCGCGATAGCTCGGGTCGATGTGTCACGATAGATGGGTGTGTCGCAATAGGTTGGTGTGTCGCGATAGGTCGGTGTGTTGCGATAGGTCGGTGTGTCATGATAGGTCGGACTGTCGCGATAGGTCGGTGTGTCACGATAGGTCGGTGTGTTGGATAGACAGCTATGTCACGATAGGTCGATGTGTCGCGATACCTTGGGTGTCACGATACCTCGGTGTGTCGCGATAGACAGGTGTGTTGCGATACTTGGGTGTGTCGCGATACTTGAGTGTGTTGCGATACCTCCGGATCTGGTGAATTTTACTGAACAGGCTAGTGATTCTAGGAGCTCTCTGTTTGCGCTGTGTCGTGGTGCACTCAGAGTCATGATTGGGTCAACTTTTCGATGTATCGTGATAGCTCGAGCTCAACGCCTCGGGGCATGCGCAGAGAATTTTCGTACCTACTGAGCTTGCTGGAGATGGTGAGGATGCTGCAACGTGCAAGAATCATGCAAAAAACACACAAAAACAACAATGCACACTCGCTCTCTCTCAAACTCGCACAAAGCAAATGAGGAGAATGAATTGGAAGTGGGAATATGAAGTGGAGAAGGAGATGGAGACGGAGATGGGGATGGAGAAAAAAAACACTAAATTTACCTACTACTTACCATTCCAACACGTCCTCTCTACGTCTTACCATCACACGCTCATCCTCAAAGCTCGGTCCCTGGCAAAGGCGCCAAAATTTGGTGTAGCTCAATGCTGAGTAGCACCTCCTTTAATGTCAATCCGGATAGACATGAGGATGGTATGAAGACCTCGAGCAAGTGAAGGCACAAGTGTGTGAGTGAGAAGCACACAAACATGCACACACATACACACACACGTGCACACACGGCAAGAACAAAGAGATTAAGACAGTGGAATCACTTCTATTACAACCAAGTTCTCATAAAGTTCAAAACTACAACAAGCTAGCCCCAAAAATGAGCTCTCTAGCTCTATTTATAGTTTTTGACTACCTTTGGTCCTGTCTAGACCTAGTGTCCGGCCTAGTTAAAAATTAGGTTCCAGGGCTTATTTGAGGGCTCAAACGAGGTCTAAAAAATATGAAAATTGGTAGGCAATTAAGTCTAAAGATCCTCAAGCTCGAGGACTCCTCGGCTTGCACAAAATGGAGCTACAAAAAGGTGAAATGGTATTTACAATGGTTGTCAATGATGATAATTACTTTTATAGTAGTGTAAAGATTGAAAAAATTTAATGGGTTGCCTCAGTGCTAGATCTGCGTGTATGCCCGTACTTGCTTCTTCTTGTATGATGCCAACAATATGTATGTATGTATGTATGTTTGTATGTGTGTATATATGTATGTATGTATGTATGTATGTATATATGGATGTATGTATGTATGTATATATGTATGTATGTATGTATGTATATATATACGTACATACATACATACATACATACCTATATACATACATCCTTAGATTTTTTGTGGAGGCATACCTATATATATATATATATATATATATATATATATATATATATATATATATATATATATATATATATATATATATATATATATAGGTATGCCTCCACAAAAAATCTAAGGATGCAACCTTGCATTGCACACGTCAGCAAGCACTCATGGATAAGGCCACCCACATCACCTTTACAAGCCAATGGGGAACCTTTTCAGGCCATAGTCCCATTGACAAAATAGTAGATGAAGAATAGGTGGTTAAAAAGATCGATCCATTATGGTAACTTGGTGAACCACTTTATTAGCGGAGAATCTTGGAGACAATTTGACAAGAAATTTAATAGTTTTCTTAACGTACCATATGCCAATATGGAAGTCTTGAAGCAACATCTCTTTGCTTTAAAAATGAAGAAGCACGTCCTAGGCAAGAATCAACATTTGAATAGGATAATTCTAGTAAAACCATTATCTTTTGTGTTGAAAATCAAGTCTCAAACATACAAAAGAACTCATGTGCGGATTTTTCAAGGTTACCAATAAAAACGAAGGACCAAGAGTTATGTTCCAAGTTAGTAGTTCCACCAAATACAACCAAATTTAAATCTTTTCAAGTACCCACAAGAAAATGCACCTACATTAATTGGTGGGTGGTTATCTAGATCATAAGTAAAACAAAAGTTCTATAAGCATCATCTTGCCTTTGTTATATGAATTCCATAAGTTTATCTCTTGGTTTAGCAAAGTAGTAAACTCCAAGAAATAGCCTTATTACTTTCTTATACCATTTTCTCATGATTTTTCTCCTCTCATATCTAGAGATGTAGTTAGGATTTCACAATTCTACTTGTACTAGATTGCATGTCATGTTTTCTCTCTCACGGTACTCATTGTTGAATTCAAACATCATTTGGTCTCTTATGTAGTATCAAATTGGTGCCAAAAGAGTGCTAAAGAAGAAAGTTTTTGTACTAAGTGATTGTGATGGATTTCCAACACATTGAGCAAACACATTGTACACATACAAACACAGAGAGAGGGTGAGGGGAGAGAGAGAGAGAGGGGGGAGAAAGGGAGATAGGGAGGGAGAGAGAGAGAGAGAGAGAGAGAGAGAGAGAGAGAGAGATCTGAGAAGCACATACAAAATAGATTAGTCAGAGAGCTATAACATTGGACAAAAAAGAGCTAATGCTCTAAGCTCACCAAACTAGCTGAAGAGTATAACAAAGATGGATAAGGAGCACCGTGATGGTAAGAGACATCCATTATTGATTTTAGCTTAAGAAGTTAAGCTACTATCATTTACAAATCCGAGACAACACAAGAAATATTTCCAATCCATTTTGACATGCATATACAATAAAACATTTTCCCTTTTATGCATCAAAGCCCATTTTCTTTCTTCTTTCAGTGATAATGCTTTTGTATTATGACTTTAAATTTGTTTTAATGCACTTAGCACATATATTTATTGCCTTCTACATGTTAATGTGCATTTTGTTTCTTCTTCTTAGCAAGTAATTCTTGGTTGTCCTTGTAGTTATACCTCAAGGTCCACCAAGATTTTTTTGAGACTTTTTGAATTTCCTAATGCCATAAGCTAGAGAAAAAACTCTATAAATTAGTCGTGTGAGTGCTTGCGTTTCATGGAGCACATAGTGCTCCTTTGGATTTGAGCATGTGGAGAAGGATGCTTATCAAAATGGTTTTTGTTTTGTAAACTATATTGAATACAATGTAGAATAGTCTTCTAGGGTATTGTATAATGGTAGGCTTTAGAATTCAAAATGTTGGCATGACACGACAAGCACGACCTGGAATTCATGAGGAATGACAAAAGCATTTTCCGATTCATGCCACATAGTTATTATCTTACTGCATTTAAAATTGAGTACAATGATCTAATCTATCATCATGAAGCCTATTAAGACTATCTTGCCAATAACTGTGATCTTGACTACTTGCCATCCGAATCTTGGATTTTCACAAAACGTTTACCATCATGAATGCAGACAGTTTCCATACATTGTTCACATCTTAGAAAATATTATTAGATGAGTCATAGTTGTCGACATTGACCACATCCTATTGCATCCCAAAATTTTAGTAAACCTTTATCAATGGCATGAAGTGCCTTAGAATCTTTGGTGAAGAAATACATCTTTTTGTTAGCATCTCCTAGGTCATGAAAACTATAAACTCCCCAATCATTTAGAGCCTTTTAGTATGAGTTTGGAAGCAAAAGCATACAACCACTCTTGTGGACTCAAGAGGTGGCAATAGTGGATTCATCACAAATGTTTGACTAGAAGAAATATTCATTATATGTAGGTTTTATTTCAAGTTTTAAAATCATTCTATGATTATGTGACATGATCACAAGTAGGATATCAACAATCAAAGAGCTTTAAGTTTTGAAAATATTCTATGATTTTGTTACAAGTTCAGGTATTTACAAGTCATATTTTCTTGTTAGATATAGACACATTGCTCAAGCTCATAGAGCCATTAAGACCTATTGACCTACAAGAATCAGACATGATTAATCAAAGGATCCAAAAAGAATGACATTGGTTACTTTACTTGGTGACTTTTCATAAGCATAAACAATATTCTACAGATTCAACCAAGTGTGAGAAGAGAGTCTCCTTGCATGTTCACTAAAACATATAGCATTATTTCCCACCGATCAAGAGAAACCTTTCATTATTGCTTACAAATCCATTTATGTGTATTCGAGAGAGTTAAGAGATCTAGACCTTTTAAAGGTAGAATAACCTATGGTGCATCTTTATTTTTTGTTGTGAAAGCTTGTCGACATAGGATACTTTTGTAGGATCCTTTACTCTCTAGATAAGCTTTGTTTTGGGGATTCTTGAGCAAATTGGTGCTTCTCAGGCTTGGGTTGGTGCCCCTTAAATGGGGTTAGCATTGGAGACTTCTTGTGACTTTTTTAACTTGCTTGCAAGGATAAATTTGAGGAAAATAGATTTTAGGAGGTGTATGAGATTTGGGGACCCAAATTTGCATGCAACCTTTCTGTACTTGCAATGGTGACTTGGGCATCCATATTTCTTTGGTACATTGAGAGGATGGTGTTATTCAATAACGTGGATTATAATTGTTAGGAAATTTCACTTCATGGCAAGAGTTTTATTTTTGCATTTTCCTTTTGATGAGACGTTTTTGGTACCTAGAATGCCCATATTTGCTTTGAAGGATCTCACCTAGGGATCTTGGTGTTCCTCCTTGATTGATGTGTCACTTGATTACACCATGAGTTTTTGAGATATTTTTTATGAATTTGTGATTAGATCACAGTTAATTCAAGATCATGTGTGGATATATATAATGCAATGCTTTGCACATTTCCTTGCTTAATTTTCATCCACTTGTTTCTTACTCTAGCAGTGAGGAAATTGTTCATAAGGTTGATCCATACCAAGTGATTTTAGATCCAATCTTTCCCAAAAACCACATCGCTCCTTAATTCAAGATCTTGCCACACCACCAAATTCACTCTCATGGTTCGGGCTCCTATATGGAATGATTATAACACTTCTTCATAACGTTTGTTTCATGGATGGTGTGAAATCAACATCCTAATAACTAACCTACTTCCTCAAGAGTAAAAATGCAACTAGCTTAGAACACCATCGTAAAGAGAGATCACATATCCACCCATCCAAATCAGCCTAGGCTATGCGGTATATGTCCTTGGGCTCATCCATGTGTCTAGCCAAAAGCCCCTCATGTGGAAATTTTCTAAAGGTCCTTCACATGCCTTCTAATTCCTCAAAGCCAATCACATGCCTTTGAGTTCAAATGTGGATCCTTCCCTCATGTACACCCCAAGGTGGCACTTAGAGAAGCCTCTCTAAAGTCTAAGGTTTCCACACCTTAGGATAAAACAAGACTAAAGTTCTCACAACCATTCAATTCGCAGCCCATAGGAATAAATACCCCAAGGATTACAACTAAAGGTTCAACCCAAAGGTTGAAGTATGTGCCAAGGGTAAATCACCGGCTAAACCAAGGCTAACATATATCATATTCTAACCCTTTTAATCCATACATTAACCTTCCAACCCATGATTTATACTACATTTAGCATGCTCTGTACCTATGCACTAGTGTAATGGGTGGATTTATCTAGTGGTGTTAACTTAATTGTTTCCCTTTGGTGCTTTCAAAAATCTCAAACTTCATAAAATTTACATTTTTTAATGCTTTGTAGATTCTCAAAAATGTATAATTTTAAGGAGTATGCAATCGAGGTCCTACGTGTTGTACCTCTATCTCGAATGGGTTAGAAACTAGATTCATCTTCCACTTTCAATGTAAATGACAGGAATATTTAGATGGTTGTAAATTAATCTTCTATAATCCTTTTCAAATACAGATGTACTTTATTTGTATTTCAGAACTTAAGAAAAGGTATGAATTTTATAAGGTGGGCCTACATAGTCCTTGTCTAAACAATCTCAATGCCATGAGGAGGTCTATTATCTTATCATTCATTGGAAACCTAGGTGGACTTATGTCAATCGATCAAATTTTCTTGAAACTTAATATTCAAGTATTCTATGTGATAAAAAAAACTAATTTTTAAAAGTACATCTTCTACTAGGGGATCCTTGTGTGGATCATTCTTGATTTTCCTAGATTAAACGATAAAAAATTTCCTTCATCTTCTAGGTCAATCACTAATATTAAAGACTTCATAGATCCTATAATCATGATTTTTAGGAAGTGGAATTACTTCGTAGACCATTCTTCTATGTCACTACCCAAGTTCTTTGTTCATCTTTGATTGATAAGCTCTTCCAAAAAAACATTATTATTGATTATCTTGAAGCCAATTTTAGTTCATACCATAGACATATCATTTTTACTTAACCAATACCTACAAATCGAGGAAGGAACAATACTTATAAATTCATCAAGATACCTTTCCATTAATCAAGGAAAACTTCTTACTAGATTCCCTATCTATTAAATGTTCCAATCATCCAAAGATTCAAATAGTTATTATTTATGGATCATTGTATCTTTAAGAGGATTTATAATTGAATAAACGTGACTTTTAGCAAGCTCCTGACTTTTGGAGTTTAACTCAAAAAACCCCTTGAACTTTCTATCCTTGTTTTTCCAACATAAATAAAAGGAAACATATGCATTACTTCCATAGCTCTAGACCCAAAGATCAACATAAACTTGGATAATATGATGCTGCTTTATCAATAGTCTAGTAGGCTCTTTCATTTATTTTCCCAAAACTAGACTTGCATCTCATATGGAGTTTGTGTGCTCAATGAGTTCTCCCTTGAGACTCATGAGACACACTCACATTATTCAGCAGAATCTCTTGGTACCGTGAGACTTGGTGACTGTTACCAGTGTGACGGTGTGGGAAGTGGTGGTTGTGAAGTTCATTGAGGGTTCAAAATTTACTATGCATAATGTATGCCATGTACCTCTGTTATCACATAGCTTGATGTCAGTTGGTCAACTTGATGACCTTGGTTACAAGGTGGTCTTCTATGCTCAGTCCTTTCATATATCAAAGGGCAATATGTTTTTTGCAAAAGGAAGTTGGGTCACTTTATCCTTTATTTGTATCATAGAAAGAACACTTGTTAGTTGCTACTGAACAACCTATGGCTTGTATTTGGCATGGTTGTTTGGGCCATACATCTCATAGTGGAATGGAAAATCTTTCTTGTTCTCACTATTTACTTGTGTTATCTTTGCCTGATTTTTCATTTCGTGAGCATTGTCAATATGGAAAGCAAACCAGAAATGTGTATAGAATGCACATTGACTCTTCAAGTCAACCTTTAGATCTCGTTCATACAGATGTGTGTGGTCCTATGCCCACTAGGTCCTTAGGTGCTTCTCTTTACTTTGTAACTTTCATAGATGATGCTACTTGAAAAGTTTGGGCACATCCTATCAAATCGAAGGATGTGGTATTCCCTACTTTCAAAAAATGACTTGCTTCAGTTGAGACTGAAAAAGGAACTAAGTTTAAGGCTTTAGGTTCAGATAATGGGGGTGAGTATAGCTCACATGAATTCAAACTTTTCTATCAGTCTAGAGGGATGCGTAGAGAGTTTACAACTCCTTATACCCTAGTTACATAATGGTGTAGCTCAAAGGGTTACAATAGTCTCTATGTTGCATCATGCAAACCTCTCACAAGGCTTTTGGGTAGAAGAAATATTGACTGCAATTCATGTGATTAACCTTTCACCTAGTATTGCCAAAGGTCTAAAAGTGGCACAAGAGTTATGGACAGGGAAGCCACCATAATATGACCATCTTTGAGTTTTTGGGTGTGAAGCATATGTTCATATACCCGAGATCTTAGACAAAAGTCGAACCATAAGTCAACAAAATACATTTTTATTGGATATGGTTGAGAATGACAATTTGGATATCGCTTATGGGATCCTGAAATGCGGTCAATGATCAGAAGTAGTGATGTCATTTTCAATGAGTCTAAGATGCATAAACTACCCATTAAGGATGTTGAAATGAGAAGAGTGGTGTTTGAGGATACTAGTCCTCCAGTTAGCATGCATAAAAATGTTGCACATAGGGACATTCAAGAGAATGTCCGATCAGATCACTTTGAACATGTTACTGTTCAGCAACCATTGAGATGCTCTACACGTATCTCACATCCACTTGATAGATATGGTCCAGGTTTAGATTTTGTTATGATAATAGATGTTAGTGAGCCTTCTTTCTACAAATAGGCTATGCAGATAGATGATCAAATCAAGTGGGGGAGTGCCATGAAGAATGAGTTGGATTGTATTCGCAAGAATGGTACTCGCGATTTAGTACCTTTTCCAAAGGGCAGGAAAGCTTTACCATGTAAATGGGTATATAAGCTAAAGTTCACATCAGATAGTGCTTCTCTAAAGCATAAAGCATGACTTGTTGCAAAGGGTTTTAAGCAAAAAAATGGTGTTGATTTTGAGGAAATCTTCTCTCTAGTGATCAAGATGACTACCTTGTGCTCCTTGCTTAGATTCGTTGCAATGGAGGATTTAGAGCTAGTCCAAATAAGTGTGAAAACTACTTTCTTGTATGGAGATCTTATAGATGAGCTCTATATGGAACAACCAGAGGGTTATGTAGTTCCTGGCAAGGAAAGTCTAGTTTGTAAGCTCAAGAAGAGCTTGTATGGACTTAAACAATCCCTTAGACAATGGTACCAAAAGTTTGATGCATTTATGAAGTCTAAAGGATATTCTCGAAGCAATCAGGATCATTATCTCTACACAAAGAGATTCTCAAATGGTAGTTTGATATGCTTGATATTTTATGTCGATGATATGTTGATTGCTGGGAAGTCCTCTTATGACTTGTCAATTCACAAAAAGAAGTTGAGTCAGACATTTGATATGAAGGATTTGGGGGATGCCAAACATATTCTTGGCATGCACATTACTCGTGATAGGAGTAAAAGATGCATATACTTGGCTCAAGATGAGTACATATCCAAAGTACTTCATACGTTCAATATGCAGGGTGGACAGGCATTGAGTACATCTTTACCCACATATGTGAGCTGATTGAACAAGGTGATTCCCCCAAATCAGATGAGGAAAAGGAATTAATGAAAAAAATTCCCTATCATTCTACTATTGGTAGTCTCGTGTATGCTCTGGTAGCTACGAGATCAGACATTTCGTTTGTAGTGGGAGTTGTGAGAAGATATATGTCTAATCCTAGCGAGAAACATTGGGAAGTAGTCAAGATGATTTTGAGATATCTGAGTGGCACTAAGGACAAGTGTGTGTGCTTAGGTAGAGGCAAAGCATCCGTTATTGGTTACACAGATTCTGACTATGTTTGTTGAGTAGACAATTGTAAGTCTACATCATGGTACATTTTTCATTTTGTTGGAGGTGCTATCTCTTGGAAATCTCGTCTTCAAGAATGTACAACTGTTTCCACCACAGAAGCAGAGAATCTTGCGGAAAGTTTGAGGCATGTAAGGAAGCATTGTGGCTTTCTCATCTTTCTTGTGATATGCGTTTATCTTAGCATGTACCTCGTTTTCTCAGTGGTAGTCAGAGTACCATTGCTTTGGTTAAGAATCCATTCTATCATCCAAAGACCAAGCACATTGAGGTGAGATATCACTTCATGAGAGATTTCTAAGCCATTAAGCACATTATTCTTGATAAGATTCACACTCGAGATAATGTTGCAGATGAATTGACTAAAGCTCTACCACAAGATAGCTTTCGACATTGTTGTCACTTGATGGGGGTTACTTGATTCATGATCTTATATCGTCACTTGTATACTGTGTAACATGCCCATGACCTGGGAGGTATAGTTTGTATACTTACACTCAGGTATTCTTTATCATTCTTTTTTTCTCCCATATTTACTTTGGCCATATTGGCCTTTAATATGAGATTGTTACCATTACTGTCCGTGTGAAAGTCCAAATGGCTTTGTAACACCTAAGAAGTTTGTGTTCGTGCTCCCTATGTACTGTGTTTTTCTGCGTATTTTGTAGCCACTGTGCCGAGTACTGTGTGCAGCCTTAGGAGCTCGGTTTTTAACTATGAGGATATCCTCATGGAGCTCTTGAGAAGGAGCATGCATTGTGGTGCATCGCCATTGAAATACTTCACATCATGGTGTTTGGTATCGAGAGGGCATCAATATCTTTAGCTATTTTGATATTGAGTGAGCACATTCTTGTTGTTCCACATTCAGGCATGTCTTCTTCATTGGCTAAGGAGTAAGTTTTTAGGCATCTAAGATGAAGCATACAATCTCTCTTTCATCGAGAGACACCAAGTATTTAGGATCATGTTTCTCAGCATGTGAGTTTGTTTGGATTCAATGTTTATTATTTGACATTGGTATTTTGGAAGAATCCTATTTACTTTACCATTGATAGTGAGTTTATCTTGGACACCACTAAGAATCTAATTTTCCATACTTAGATGGAGCACATCAAGATCGAATACAACTTCACCACCAGAATATTTCATCCAAAGAGATTACTTTGGAAAAGTGTACCACTCAAGAGAGCCTACTAGACATTTATGAAGGGTTTACCTCCTCTTGAGGGGGTGTTGAAAGAATAATCTTATTTTCAAAATTACCATTTCATCTATAGTTCATTTATGTGGTGTAAATTTATTTTGAGTTACTCCAGCTTTGCTTGAAGATCACCATTTAGAAAAGCAAGCTTCACATATAACTAGTATACTAGTTATATGATAACAAGGATTGTATATATCATAATGATGTTGATATATTTAGGTAGAGATGTGTGTGAACACACAAGGATTGCTAGGGCACTTTTTTCCTTCTTTAAGAGGTTTTTTCCCCCGACTTGTATATAGACCTATAGCTCTAATGGGTTACTCATCTTTGTACATTCTAGTGGTAATACATTTAGTATTGTGTGTTGTGCTCCAAGCTTCTTCTTCTTCTTTGTGTTGTTCACGTGCTTCCGTAGACCTCGAATTCCAACAATTGGTATCAAAGCAGGCCAGTGCTTCATCTAGGACATCATTGAAACCCCTCTAGCCATAGTCTCAGAATGTCATGAAAATTGGTGAGCATACTCAGGTTGATTAGCATATGCAAGCCTCTGAACGCACTATCGTAGCGCTTATGCAGGCAATTTCATCTTTTTGTGCCAAAGATATATACAAGTTTAGGTTTGCTAGTATAACGACCTCAAAGTCTGCTACAAGTTTAGCAGAACCCGTTAGGGTAGTTTTGCTCAACATTTTCAGATACATTCATTTTTTTGCATCAGGGTATTTTAGTTAGTGGCCATGGCTGAAAGCAGTGATGTATTCCATATTTTGGTTGTTGAGGATAAGTTGGATGGTACCAATTATCCATTGTGGGCTTATATGATGCGTCATGTATTGGTTGCAAAAGGAATTCGGAACATTGTGTAGGGTGTTGAAAAACTTCCCATTTCACCTGCAAGCATAGTTGTTGAAGGGGATGTAGATGGCGTTGAAGATGGTGATATTATTCATGTTCCTATTTGTGTTGTGGTTCTTGTTGCACCTACTATAGAGAAAAATTTTTAGGATGGTAGAGATGCTCATTCTAATGCATTGACAGCCTTGTCTATCAAACGTGCCATTATTCCTCACATTCGCTTTTGCAAAATAGCTAAGGATGCTTGGGATACACTTACCACTTTATACCAGGGAAGGAATGAGGCTTGCGTTGCTTACCTCTGAAAATAGTTGGAGAGTGAGCACATGAATGAAGGAGATTCCATGGACAATTTTCTGACAAAGATCAAAGATTTGAAGGAACAGTTGATTTCCGCTGATGAAGTCTTACTTGACAGTTCACTTGTACAGAGTGTTCTGAATGGTCTTCTCGATTCATATCAGAGTGTTGCTTCTACTCTTTGTTTGATGATAAAAGGCAATCCAAATGCCTTAACATTTGAAGAGCTATTCTTTGTTCTATTGCACGAAGATCAATCTAGGCAAAACAGGTCCATTATGTGTGTTGCAGATCAAGCTTTCCTCGCTAGTCCAAAGGGCGAAGGTAAATGGAGCTCTTCTACTATTAAGCAAAAATCATCTAATTCTGCTTCAAAGAAGGATGATAGAGACGATAAGAAAATAGAAAAGCAAAAATTATTTTGAAAATATTGTAAAGGAAATGATCATGTCGTAAAGAGTTGTCCAAAAATTGGTTGCAAAAGAGGCAAGGAAGAAAGAGGTTGGAATGGTTGTTGAAGAGGCCTATAGACCTAAAATAGAGTCAGCTAATCTTGTGTAGAATGAAGAATGGGCATTTACCACTTTTTGTAGTTATGGCCCATCTTCTCATGAACATTGTATGTCTACGATAGACTCAAATGTTTGGTACTTTGATAGTGGGGCGACCAAACATATTACCTTGCAGCACAGCTTCTTAACTTCACTTGAGCTGGCCCCTAAAACGAATATTGTCACATGTGTCAACAACTCCTCTTATCTTGTTATGGGAGTTGGTAAGATCATTCTAACTACTACTGATGGTAGTTCTTTTACATTGTCAAATGCTTTATTTGTGCAAAGGATGAAGAAAAATATGTTATGAGTTTCAGCATTAGCCAAGATTGGGTTGGTTGTGAAATTTGTTGATGACAAGTGTATAGTTCATGATCTGTCAAATGGTGATGTCATTATTGCTTTTGGCATTTTATGTCATGGGCTATATAATCTCATAGACTATGAAAAATGTGTATATTATTTAGCATGTGTAGTACATGATTCCTCCGGCTATGTCAAATGCAAAGCTTTGGCATGCATGCTTTGTTCATCTGAATTTTGCTAGTTTGTTATGCTTGTAGAAATCTAAAATGGTGTCCTCTTTGCCCAAACTCGAGGGATCCAGCAAACAT
>CM035419.1:145499953-145542453 GCA_020310875.1 Ceratopteris richardii
CGGTATGCACAACGTTGGTATGCCCCTGATATGTTGTAGTGCTTCACATATGTAGGAAAGAGTGTACTCAACACCTTTCCACCATGCATATTGAATCTATGAAGTACTTTGGTTATCTACATATTGTGCGACAAGTATATGTGTCTCTTACTCCTATCCGAAGTGACACACATGCCAAGAATGTGTATCAGCCTCCCAAATATTCTTGTCAAAATTTTGGCTCAACTTTGTGTTTAAAAGAGAAAAGTCCTTTGAATACTTCCCAATTGTCGACATATAATCAACATAAAGTATCAAGCATAGCAAGTTGCCATATAGAAATCTCTTAGTGTAGAGATAGTGATCCTCAATAGTTCTAGAATAGCCTTCAAACTTCATGGATGCATCAAACTTTTGATACCACTCTCTAGGTGATTGTTTAAGAACATACAAGATCTTCTTGAGATTTCACACTAGAATTTATTTGCAAACAACTAGAAAGATGTGAACACAAGGCATGGGGTTAAAGATTGAAGATAAGATGTAGTTTTACTATGGTAATTAGCGATAAAGGAATAGTCTTTATGTGATTGTTTAAGACCATACAAGCTCTTCTTGAGATTTGACACTAGAATTTATTTGCAAGCAACTAGAAAGATGTGAACACAAGGCATGGAGTGAAAGGTTCAAGATAAGATGTAGTCTTATTATGGTAATTAGCTTTCTGTCACATCGTCACTTAGTCTAGTTTATTGGATTATAACCTTGCGGCTTTCCATAAGTGTCTTTGCATGCGTCGTAGAAGGATGCTAAATTGTAGCATGCGTTGTGGTAGCTTGGGTTGGAAAGATGTTAAATTGTGACAATGCGTATTGTCTCGCTGTAAACTGGTTAATGGATGTGGTGGTTTGTGGATTGTTATATGTTTCTCGCTGTAAACTGGTTTTTCCTTGGGCTCGAGGGGAATGGGCTTATAGATAATTAGCTTGGGCTTGGGTTGATAGAACGTGTGAGGTTGCTTTCGGATGAGCATTACTTTGGGTGGCGTGTACAAAGGCTTGTGATCAATGATGGAAGGCATCTCTTCCTCCTCCTCCTCATCCTTCTCTTTCTTAGCGGCTTTCTTGCACTTAGGCTTCTCCTGATCTTCGTATTTCTTTGGCGGCTTCTCTTTGTGCTTGTGCTCCTCTTCCTTAGATGGATTGTTGCGTTTATGTTTTGGCTTCTTGGGCTCCTCCTCCTCCTCCACTACAACGACTTTGCCCTTCTTCTTCTCCAAGTTGGGCTTTTTCTGCGGGAGCGGCTCATATTCGGGCTTTTCCTCTTCTTCTTTCTCCATTGTCACGACTTTGGGCGGCTCTTCTTTAACAACCACATATTCGGGCTTTTCCTCTTCTTCCTTGGGAGGCTCGGGCCCGTAGTATTTAACCACCTTTGGCCTCTCGTAGGCGGGCATCACAATCACCACTGCCTTCTTCCTTCTCCAATGTGGGGTGAGAGTGGGCGTGGGCTCCTCCTCCTGCTCTTCTATTTTGGGCTTGGGCTTTGGTTGTAGGTATTTGATGATGTGAACCTCTTTGCGCCAATGCTTGTGCATGGGTTTTGCCTCCTCTTCTTCCTCATACATTGGCATAGGCACATGTTCGTGCTGGGGCTCGTTGTATTGCTTCCAAGGCTTGGGCTCCCATGATCTGCCATCTTCCTCGTCCCTGTGCAGCGAGTAGGCTAATACGGCTTGAAAATGGATGAGGAGCTTGCTGCCGCATTTTCCGTTAGGGAATAAGTAAGTCAATGGGGATGAATGAGTGTAGCGGGAGTTAGCGAGTGTGGTGGAGAACGCTCACGGAGAAGGCTGACGAAGCTGACGGGAAAAATCTGCGAGCGCGACAACAGCGAAGCACATATGGATTTGCGTAAGCGTCTTCCTCAGGCAGAACTTATAGATATGTTTTTAAATTTAAAGCTTAATAGTCCTGAAATATCTATATGGGTCAGATATGGAGACTCCTCCTCATGATCATGACCACCCACAACCCCTTTTGCAAATTCTACAATCTCATCATGAAAAGCAATTAAAAGCAATCTCATGATCATGACAGGAGGAGAGCTGATCCTTACACCTTCTGTCAAAGATTTTGTTGTTTCTGTTCTTCCAAATAGACCACAGGATGTGGGCCCTTAGTGACTGCCATAGAACAATATCCATCTTGCTAAACTCTCCAATAAGAAGCTCTCTGAATTGTGGAACTTTATTCCCAGTAGTTTTGCAGTATATGTCTGATACCATTCCAATATCCTAAGGTAAACTTACATTTGAAGAAGAGATGTTCCAAATCTTCTTCCATACCACAGAGATGACAAAGACTTGCATCAACTTTATACTTTCTAGCTTTGCTACTTGTCCAAATGCCTTTATGGAGAATCAACCATAACAAGCAAGATTGCTTATTAGCAATAGGGAAGGACCAAGTGCACTGGAACCTGCACCTCCATTGCTGAGCAGACCAAGAGAGGTTCCACTTTCTATTAAGTCTTCCAGTAATTTTCCTGATGTGTTTGTAGTTTCTTTTGTAATTAGCAAACATGTCCTGAGCCACCTCTCCTATGGTAACATCCTTCCTCGAGAGGTTGCTACCCAACTTTTCCAGCAGCTTAATTGTCTTCTTCAGAATAATCTGTTTACAAGACAAGGACAATGAGTCGATTTCCAAAATGACACTATCTTCAATCGCCTCCCCATCCCTTATCAGATTCTGCTAGCAAACAAAACCATTCTTTTTACACTTATTCCATCTAATAGGTAGAGAAGAATTGATTTCATTAACTGACCAACCAATCCAAAGAGAGTCCTGCAAGAAAAAGGAGATGTTGTTAGAATACCGAATCGGGAGTTTATAACTCTCCTTGACCAACATCAATGCTTTCCAAAAATTGTAGACCAGGGAACTAACTTCAGGAACAAATAAAGTAGGAGATAAAACAACATCCCATAGCTTACAATTAGTCCAACTTTTATTACTTTTTATACAAAACTTATTAACATTTCTTTTAATCAGACAAGCCTAGAAGTGATCACAGGAAATAGATCTAAGAATCCATTTGGCTGCCATTTGAGTGGCCATTCTAGTCAGGCAAATAAGACCAAGCCCACCCTCTGACTTCTTCATGCAACAAATATTCCAAGCCACCTTTGGAATTTTGGAGCCACCCCACAAAAATTCCTAGCCAGAGAGATGGCTTGAACAATGTAATGCTTAAGAATAAAAGATCTTTGAGAGATATTATGCTGCATATCCATCCACTTGAAGATTTTTGCACGAAATTTATCTGAGAACCAGCTCCATCTCTAATCATTGTTGGTTTCAAACCCCATTGGGATAACCAGCAACCTGAAAATAGTGTCCTTTTTAATGATATTAAAACCTGCAGTACTAACACATTCAGGAATCAAGTTATTGGAAGCAAAAAAACCAAGTTTTCTATGATTAACAACAGAACCACTAGCTAAACAGAAAAGATTAAGACACTTGAGAAAGTTGGCAGCAGCGGAATCATCAGCCCTGATCAACATGTTAGTATCATCAGCAAACATTTGCAGGCAAAGGTGAGATTGAGCTTCGGGATCTCTAAACCTTGAATAGTGCCTTGAACTATGCAGTCCTTCACAAGCCAACCCAAAGGATCACTAGTAATTGCAAAAAGGATGGGGGCTAGAGGACATCTTTGTCTTATCGATCTACACAACCTCAAAGGAGTGGATAGTTGACCATTCATTGCCACCTTGGAATGAGCATTTCCAAAAAGAATACTAACAAACTTGATAAACCATTTACCAGCACCTATGCCACGCAAAGATTCGAGAATAAAATCCCATTCAATCCTGTCATAGGTCTTAACAAAGTCAATTTTGAAGAAGAAAGTATTAATTTTTATTTCTTTGGCAAAATCAAGACCTTCCCAAATTGAGATAATAGCATCAAGAATATATCTACCTTATATAAAACATTTTTGCTCAGGGAGAATGATACTATCCATTAAGGGACTCAACCGCCTAGCAAGGATGGAAGCATATATTTTGTACAATGAAGTCACACAAGAGATTGGCCTCCAATTGTTAAGATCATCCTTAGCTCCTTTTTTGTGAACCAATTTAATAACACCAGTATTGATGAAAGTAGAAAGGGAACCTCTTCTAATGGGTTCTTGCTAGATCAAGAGAATAATGGGCACCAACACTTCCTTAAACTCTTGAAAAAATTCATTAGGTATACCATCGTGTCCAGGAGACTTATAGCGCTTCAATTTACTAATGGTTTCTCTAACGTCAACCTCAGAGAGGGGCCCACAAGCCCCGACTTTGCTCCGCTTAAGTCAAACAGTGGGTTGAACATAGCGTTTCAGGCCACCACATGAACTAGTTGGGATCATAGATGTCCCAGCCAGACCATCCCACAGTGCTTCATGCAAGGCCATTGGCCACCAATAGCGCTTGCTTCTAGTTGATTTTTCTTTGTAACAAAATCACTAGAATATGAGTGAAAGAATCACTAGAATCTTAGATCCAATAAAATGCAAGAACTTGGCCTCAAAAGGACAAGAAAATGAGCATTATAAACTTGGCAATACATCACCAAATAGTCCTTAGAAGCATTATAAACTTGGCAATCCATCACTAATTGTATGAAAAAAGTCGCCAAAAGAAAGGTGGAGTTATGAAATTGTTTCATTTCGAGTTACCTATTTGCGAGAGATTGATCAAGTGACTACAAGGTCTTCAATCCTCTATAAAATATCATACGATTGGCAAGTGTTAAATTTCATGATTGGAGTGATAAATCACGTATATGAAGAGCAAAGAAGTATGTGATTGGACATCGATTGATTGTTTGATCTTTTCTCTTGTGATCTTTTGTTTTTCACTCAAGATTTCTTATTCTTTTGTTAGGCTACACCTCGACCTTAACAAGAATCGATCTAGTGCCTCTCATCATGGAAATGGACGTGTTATTCACGGTTTTGACTAGGGAGAAGGTGGCTTTAGCTCCATTATCGAAGCTTCTCCTAATTATTTTTGTTCCTAGACATGAGCTTCAAGAAGGACACAAGGAATACCCATTGGATCATGAAAGAGTGGTTTCTAGAGTGGAGAAATACTTTGTTGTTCTTAGCTTACAAAAGTGTGTCCTTAAAGCAATTCCTAACAAGAATCTGAGAATATAACCACGTGTTTATTTAAATGGTTCCTAGATTTTTTAGAAAATAAAGTGAAAATGTCTAGTATTATTGAGCTACTTCACTACATATTAGGAACGGTTCTAAGAGTCACCCAAAAAATGATTTAAATAGGCTTTGAAAGCAAAGAATGCAGCCTTGAGGGCCCAAAACGTGCTCAAGCTAATGTCAACTTTAGTCTTTCCCCTCCTCAAACACCACATGAGTGTAGCTTAATGGAAAGAGATTGCCAATCAAGTGAACTCTAAGGAGAACAATACAGGGATGGGTGACCTTTTGTGAAGTACCAAGAAACTCGCTCTTCCCTGATTGTTGAGCTCCTCCCTTGGGCATAGCCAACAGTGCTAAAAGTGACTTCGGTGACTCGGATGACAAGCTATGCAAAGGTCACTTGGTATTAAGAGATAGCAATTATAACCAAACACTCTCTCGTGTGAGAAATCTAGTTTTCTATCGTACCAAGATTCATATGGTGTTCAAGCATCTATACTTGATCTAGGTGGTCTATTCATGACATATATGATAGTGTTTTCTCCATCTTCTCGATAGAATTTTGGCATTCCTATCTCCTTCATCATAGCCTTACCACATTAAAAAATTTACCTATTCTTCTTTTTTTTGTACACCATTGAGGTGTGTACCTCCATGTAACTTGTCACTTGATGATACCATTGGATTCAAAGAAATGAGAGAAATCTTATGAAAATAATTCTCTCCGTTCATCTTACCTTAAACACTTGATATACCTATCACATTCATTCTCTAGAAGAGCTTTGAACAAATTGTCAATTACCTTGATTTGGAATCTCCTTTGTTAGTCCCCAAACATCTACATGAACCAAATCAAGTGGATGATAACTCACATAGTTACTCTTTTTAAACTGGGAACCTAGTTTGCTTATGGAATTGGAAATCTTGACACAAATTATTGATATTCTTATTATGAAGAATTGTTTGGAGAGGTTAAGATATGGTAATAGGCGATTGTTTGGGTTCTAGTCACCTATTTGCGAGAATTTGTTTTTCTTAAATGGAGGTTTGTCCGAAGCCTACTCCCCCGAACTTTAACTTTGAAATTGCAATTGTACAAGGAAGGTCATAGTACCCATGGGACCCCCCTTATCCCACAAGAACAGGGGTTTACAAGACTGGTTTAAACGGCGGTCAACACTACCGCAGGGATAGACAAACGGTGGCACTCAGCCACAATGCAAGATCTATCCAGATTACATGTCCCTTACATGTTGCTGCCAAGGAGTGAACCCTCGCCGCCACCTCAAGAGGCGAGAGGCCCAACCACTAAGCCAACAACCTGGGACGTCTTGATCAAGTGAATAAGAGGTTCATAATCATTAATCATTAATGTTGTGAACAGAAGGTCTTCGATCCTCGATAAATGATCATATGATTGGTAAGTGTTAAATTTCATGATTAGGGAGTGATAAATCACGTGTTTGAAGAGCAGAGAACTATGTGCTTTGAAACTGTGTGATTGGAGAGGAATTAACTGTGTGATTGAAAATCGATTGATTGTTTGATTTTTTCACTCAAGATTTCTTATTCTTTTGTTAGGCTACGCCTGAGTCTTAACAAGAATCGATCTAGTGTCTCTCACCATGGAAATGGAGGTACTATTCACGATTTTAAGTAGGGAGAAGGTGGCTTGAGCTCCATTATCGAAACTTCTACCCATTGGATCATGAAAGAGTGGTTTCTAGAGTGTACAAATACTTTGTTGGTCTTCGCTGACAAAAGTGTGTCCTTAAAGGAATTCCTTACAAGAATCTTGAGAATATAACCATGTGTTTATTTAAATGGTTCCTAGATTTTTAGAAAATAAAGTGAAAATATATGTCTAGCATTGTTGATCTACTTTGATACATATTTAGAAGAATTCTAAGAATCACCCAAAACACTATTTACATAGGCTTTGAAAACAAAGAATGAAGCTTGAGGGCCTAGAATGTGCTCAAGGTAATGTCAACTTTAGTCTTTCCCCCTCGTCAAATACCACATGAGTGTAGCTTTGTGGAAAGAGATTGGCAATCAAGCAAGCTCTAAGAAGAATAGTAGAGGGATGTGTGACCTTCTGGGAAGTGCCGAGAGACTTGCTCTTCCCTCATTGTTGAGCTCCTCCCTTGGGCATAGCCAACGGTGCCAAGAGTGGCTTCGGTGACTCGGTTTCTAAACTTGAATGAATATTTAACCGCCAATTTTGTCTACCAGTACATTAGTCCACTGAGTTTCGCATGTATTGATGGGGCTCTAAGTACTCCAAATTCATTAAATCTATCGTGTATGGAAACCATTTCTTTAAGTTTCCTCACTCGTGACATCAGTTCATGAGTCGAATCTTAGTGATTCCTTGGGTTTACCCGTGTGCAAATTTTAAAGACGATACATTAGACATTAGAAAGCGGATTGAAAACCTTACAAAATTGGCATTGCCTAATTGAGCTATTAATCACATCTTTATAGTTAAGAAAAAAAGCATGGTTGCACATTTGGCTCTCTAATTCCACCTAAATGAGAAATGCAAAAAGGAATGCCTCACAAAGGCTAATTACACCACCTCGAATACCTCACAAAGGTCAAAATGAGTACCTCAATTTCCTAGGATTCTTTCACATCTACTTAGTCATTTTGGAGACTTGGTGAGCAATTTTATGCTCATGTTTCTACGCATCCTAGATACATGGTTATGTGATAGGTGGTCCACATGCTTTCTTCTCTAGTAAGATTTTTGTGATGTGACTCCCGTGTTACATTGCTAGTCCCTTTTATTTCCAACATGATGTCTTCTCGGTTAGACGGCATTCATTGTTTCAGAACGAAAGCTCAGTTGTGGCATACAATGGTTTTTGTAGGGTTTCATGACATGCACGACCACGTATGGATGGATATGGATGCATTGGCTACAATACATGAGTCTATGATCTTTGAAGAGACGAGTAGTGCATTATGTTGGAGACTACATGAGACTCATGCGAGATCATCTTTATAATTCAGAGAGAAAGCATGGTTGCACATTTGGCTCTCTAACTCCACCTAAATGAGAAATGCAAAAGGAATACCTCACAAAGCTTATATACGCCACCTTGAATTCAATTACGGAGCAGCCCAAAATTTATAAGAAAATCGACAAATCGAAAATTTATATAATGTGTATGGAGCTCCACCAATTACCATAGAAATGAGAAGCATTATAAACCGAAATACACCGAAATAAACCATAGAAGCATTATAAACTTGGCATTCCATGATCAATTGTATGAAAAAAGTCACCAAAAGAAAGGTGGAGGAGTAAAGAGAATACCAACACACACAACACCACCACCACCACCAAATGGACCTAAACCATAGTACCTAAATGGACCTAAAACATAGTACCCAATGAAAGAGAATCCCAACACACCACCACCACCACCACCACAACGGAGAACTCTCATTCAGAGCATGTACTCTCTACGGAAAACCTAAAACATGTACTCACAAAAGAAAAGTGTGTAAATTTCATATCCTGATGGAAGTGAAAGGCATTGCTCATTGCTTATCCAACGTATAAGGGAATCATTGCTTGATTATAGCTCTACTCCGTAGATGCTTTGTGATGCTAGAGATTACAGATTGTTATGATGCCTCTTAGGTTTTTATTCACACTAACGTTAGTCTCTCATATCATCACCGTATAATCATTTAGAAGGGATTTTTAATACAAAATGAAACCTTATGATATCTTGGGACATGTGTGGCTATCCTATAGATGATGGTGACTTACATCTTCTTAATGTGGTCCCTTGGGGAACGATCTAGAAACCAACTACGTGATGGAGGATTGGTCTAGCGAGCAAGAATCCTATCTCAACCATTTGGCCCACAAGAAACAAGATTCTTTGTAATGGTCCGAACATCAAGAACATACTTAAATAATTAGCCTTATAAAACCATCAAACATAACACCACCTATATGTGTAAGTATCATCACCTCTCTTCACATGTCCTATGTGTACGTATTATCACCTCTCTTCACATGCCCCTTATTTGATGGTATGTGCATATTTGAGAAGAAGTATTTGTTGCAACTCATGTGATTTCTGCATCCACTATCAATATACCATCTATTTGATCCTTATTTGTCAAAGTCACTCATCTGCATCATCATTAACATTCTTACATAATCATTGGAAGAAGAAGAATAATTACTTTGCCTTTAGTATGATGAGTTGCTCTTGCCTCTCTCATAATAGTCCCTTCTATAGCGGGCATACTTGCGAGATATGTAGCATCTATCAAGGTTATCATTGTCTAGAGCTCACTTGTACTTACCTCATCTTCCTCTATTCTTACATCTTCCTCTTTATGAAGGAGTCTTCATCCTTTGATCTTGATAAGAGTCTCCATTTTCTCATCTTCCTTACGTTCCTCTTCTTCATTAAGGGAGAAATAAAGGAGAAGAGATCCATCCTTTCAAAACCCTCGCAAGTTGTTATCCAAAGCATTAGGAAAAAAGGTGAACCCTGCATGGGCCTTTTAGCTTGAGGAGTGACTAGTGATGGACGAATGAGAAGAGGGTGGTGGCCACAGTCTAGTCCCTTAATCATCTAGACTAGGCATAGGCTTCCCTTGTTTCTTTGTGGTCAAAGGTGGTATGAATGACTAAAAACCAGGAGTTCCTCTTCAAAAGTGGTTTGATAGGCCTTGATTTTGAAGCATAGCCATTGGATGGACTCGAAGATCCAAAGGCTCATGTTAAAACACAAAAAAAAAAGTCGGTATACAATTTTAACCATTGGATCTAGAAAATATCTAACGGTGTAGCTTGAAAATCATGACAAAATGTGCCTTTTTATTTCATTCATTGGATGGACCTAAAAATGAATGGTTGAGATGTATTGCTTTAAATTTTGGGCCACTTTCAATTGCATCCATTGGATCTTTGGTAACTGATCTAATGGTTGTGAGGCTTTTTTCTTGTGAGGATCCCAAAGTCATTTTGTAGCTATTAGATTATTGGCACATCGAACGTAGAAGAATCAATTCCACCACGGAACTGCGCCATGTTTCTTGTCGTTTTCTGCAAGTCCCCAAGCTCCTTGAGCTCATTGAATGCTCTTTTTTTTGTCTTTTAGTGACAGGCAACTGTGCATTCATCTTAGCCGTCCATCGACATCTCATTCAATGGAGAGGAATGCCGACGACTGTTCACTTCTTGGGAGAGTTTTTGTCTTCTTTTGACAGGCACACAAAGGTTGATCTTAGCCATCCATTCAATCTCATCCAAGGGACAACAATTCAAACGAATCTATTCGGTCTGAGCACAAATCTTAGAGGAAATATTTTATTGCAAAAACCACTAGTGGTTTTTTTATGACCTTAATACCTCTTTTTGTTAACTTTAATCCCTAAAAATTTGGGATCCTTACAAGGCCCATACAGGGTTCCTTTTTTCCCCTAAATGATTGTCCATTTTGGTATGAACACCTATAAGGCTCTCATCACATGTGAATCGGTGTTACCTTGGTTGTGATACTAGTCAAGATGATCTCCTATTTAGATCCTTCTTTTTTTCATATGCATAGAGAAGGTTAAGACACCAACAATGTCAAAAAGGATGATACACATGGATGAGATAGTTTCCTTGAATTAACTCCCAACAATGCATAACATCCTCACAATTTGGTGCTCTTTCTATATAGTGGAGCATCAAAAGGACAAGAAAATGAGCATTATAAACTTGGCAATCCATCACCAAATAGTCCTTAGAAGCATTATAATATTGGCATTCCATGACAAAAGAAAGATGGAGGAGTTATGAAATCTGGTATCATTCAAAACCATGAAAAGTATTCCTTATTGATGAAGGAGAACCATCAAAAGGAGAATCCCAACATGTACACCACCACCACCGAATGGACCATCAAAACCTAGAACTCTCATTTGAAGCATGTAGTACACTACAACATATTAGGCATATACTGAGGCTTCGAGCGAGGAAAATGAACAGGCACGATTTTGCCCCGATGTCGGTGTAAGGGTCAGTGTAGGCGTCGGAACCAAAATGCCGGTATAGGCCTTGGTATAAGCGTCGGTATAAGCATCAGTATAAGCGTTGGTATATGCCTGGGGATACCAACGCTTATACCATCGCCTATACCGATGACCATATCTACAAAAACTTTTTGGGCAGAGTGTGTTGTCTCTTGCTACAACAACATTCCCATTCTTTTGTGTAGCAAAAGACAATACACTGTGCCCAAGAAAAACCCGAGTACATGTGACATGTATGACAGGCAACAAAAACATGATTTGATAAAGCAAAACATATTGACAAATACAAAAGACATGAGCGAAATGAATCGTGAACCATGTACAAAGAAATGAGACACAGACATGATATTTATAAACAACAACTAGAACACATGTATATATGTGTATGCCTATGTATATACATGTGTATGTGTATATGTATTATGTGTTTATTTGTACATGTGTAAATATTTGTATGCATGTGTAAAAACCCTAAAACCCTAATCCTAAAAACCTAGACCTAAAACATGTGTATGTGTGTATTCTTGTGTATATATATATGTGTATATGAATATATATATGTGTATGTGTGTGTATGCATATGTATATCTATGTAAAAACCCTAAAAACCTAATCCTAAAGACGTAGCCCTAAAACATGTATATGTGTGTATGTGTGCATGCATGTGTATATATATGTGTATGTATATATGTATATTGTGTTTATATGTGTATATCTGTGTATGCATGTGTGTATATATGTAAAAGCCAAAAACCCTAATCCTAGAACCCTAACCCTAAAACATGCATATGTGTATATGTATATGTCACGTGTGTGTATGTGTATGTGTGTATGCATGAGTATATATATATATATATATATATATGTGTGTGTGTGTGTATGTGTGTATGCATGTGTATATATATGTGTATGTGTATATGTATTATCTCTTTATACGTGTATATGTGTGTATGCATGTGTGAATATATGTAAAAGCCAAAAACCCTAATCCTAAAACCCTAACCCAAAAACATGCATATGTGTGTATGTATATGTCACATGTGTGTATGTGTATGTATGTATGCATATGTGTGTGTGTGTGCATATATATATATATATATATATATATATATATATATATATATATATATATATATATATATATATATATATATATATATATATATATATATATATATATATATATATATATATATATATATATGTGTGTGTGTGTGTGTGTGTGTGTGTGTGTGCATGTGTATATGTGTATATGTGTGTATGTGTATATGTATGTAAAAACCAAAAATCCTAATCCTAAAAATCTAACCCTAAAACATGCATATGTGTCTCTGTGTTGCATGAAGCACTGCAGGATGGTCTGGCTAGGATGTCTATGATCCCAACTAGTTCGTGTGGTGCCCTGAAACGCTATGTTCAACCCACTGTTTGACTTAAGCGGAGCAAAGCCGGGGCTTGTGGGAGTAGATTCGAATATTGTTATAGATGGTGAACAGTAGGTATGTCCAAACCCTAGCTTTACCCTACAAAAGCATGGAGGCCTATCATATGCAAACGTACTACAGTCGCAACAACAAGACATTTTTTCCATGTTAAATAATCAAGCTTTACATGGTATTTCTATTCCTCAAGCTACATTTAATGTGAATAAACACAAGAAAAAGATGATTGAGGGTTGTGAGCAAGTTAGGGAAATGGCCAAGACATGCTCAGAGCACATGATTAATCTTGATCTTGAAATATAAGATAGGGATGACTATACTTTGATCATTGAGAGTAACTCTTTGGAAAGTTGGAATAATCATCTGGCGAAGAAAGTAGTTATTGCTTTGTGCCATGGGCCTCAACCTGCTCAAGAAGTTCTTAAGAATTGGATGAGAGTAAACTCGGAAAGTAGGGGGCTATTTGTCAAACATGTGTAGTACCTCCCTAATAACTATTTTCTTTTCTTTTTTGAAGATGTTCATAATGCTATGCAGGTCATTGATGAAGGTCATTGGATCATTAGAAATGCACATATTTCATTTTTTAAATGGTTTCTAGGTTTTAATCCTAGATTTTCCAAACCTACTAAGGTTCCTGTATGGATTGAATTTCTTGATTTCCCAGCTGAATATTATCCTTGGTTAGAAAAAATGGGTAGTCTGAACGGGAAAGTCTTGGGTCAAAGGCCTCGAAATGGATTTAACCCCAAATGGGATCCTCAAATGTTGATAGAAGTTGACATCTCTAAGACCATTAAATCAGTGCTGGTGCTTAAAAACTCTAAAGGATGTAAATTGCATGAACAAAAAGTTTTTTATAAAAATATTCCTAATGCTTGCTTTCATTGCTATAAACAGGGACACCTAATTAAAGATTGCCCCTTGTTGTATAGTAAATAGGTAAAGGAAAATAAAAGGGTGATGTGGGTAAGAAACAAACATCAGATTCCCCAAAGGAAGTGTAGATAAAGGAAGAGCACTAGACTAAGAAGGCCGCTAATAAGGCTAGAAGGAAGACCTTCAACTCGGGCCTAAAACGAGAACTATTGGTAAAAGAGATTTTTAACCCCTTTCAAGTTCTTGATGATACCAATAATAATGGTGCAGAGACCTCTGGAGTAGCAGCGATTGATGCTAGAAGATCCCCGAAAAATCAGCATAAAGTTTGTATTGCCAAGCTTGTGGAAGAGGAAGGATGGACGACTGTGGGTAAGAAGGGTAGTTTTAAACCCATTTCTATAGCAGGTAACTCATGTGATTCTGTTTCTTCAAAGGAAGATGAGAATGACTTGAATCATTCTACTGATGAAGTATTTATGGAACAACTTAACAAGAGTGATGAGGAGTACATTGCTCAGACTATCTCTGATTTTCCTAATGAAACTGATGTGTGCATGACCGTTGCTAAAACACCAAGTCCTAAATCTAAGGAGAAAAATAAAACAAAAAGAAAAGAGACGATTAGGTCTCCTATTTCGATAGTAAAACCTCTTAAGAATCACAAAAAGTAATCCCTATGTTTTTTCTGGTGTGACTGCTTTTTCTTTTCAGCTTGATATGGATAGCATTAAAATTGTTCCCCTTAATACTAAAGGTCTTTCCGACCTGGTTCAAGGTAAAATCATTAGCAATTGGCTTAAAGATTCTTCTTTAGTCCTTGATTTCATATGTTTGCAGGAGTTAAAAGTTGGTGGACTCCAACTCAAGTCCATTCTGAAGATTGTCTCCAACAATTCTGTTTGGTATTTTACTAATCACAATGGAAAGGGAGGTGCAACAATTGCTATAGACTCTAACCTTAATCATCTTGTTGAAAACGTGGTGGTAAGTGACTCCAACCAATGGGTGCCTTGAAGTGCAAAGCTCCTCTGAGTTTTTCTTTGGTTTGTGTTTATGTTGCCAATAATTCTTCGGCTAGGTGCAATTTTTGGGAAGAAAAAAGTAAGTTAAATGGGGACATTATTTTGACTCGTGATTTCAACATGGTAACCAATCCTGATGATAGAAATTGTATTAGTGACAATGTGATTGCAAGCTATGAGAAGCAATGTTGGTATAATTTGGTTAATATTCACAATCTCTTTGACTTGTCTATTAACTCTGGTCATACTTGGAATAACAAAAATGTTAACAATAATTTGTCTGCGAGATTAGACAGATTCTATATGCACACGTTTAGGTTTCACAAGATTTGGAACAGTAGCTGTGTTTTAGACCCCTCCCTTCAGCTCTCTGACCATGTTCCCCTTATTGTTAAACTATATAATAACAATCGTACCTATAGAGCGGGTTGGCCTCACCTGGACTTATCCTTACTTAGGATTCCCCTTGTGAAGCAAATAGTTAAAAGTGTCCTTAATTATCATTTTTCCAAGGATGGTTCTCCCTTAGTGGCTTGGGAGGAAGCTATCAGAGAGATTTCATTTGTGCTTACTTCTTATAAGCAAAAGGCCAGGTCTATTAGGTACAATAGAAGGATGATGCTGATTAAAGAGATTGATAACATTAAGTGTTCTATAGCAACACAATCAAGAGTCAGAAGATCTTTGAGATTCAAGAAAAGGTGAAGTATGAAGATTACCTTCTTGCTAGTGGTGCCCTTATCACGTCTAGAGAATTTTGGGCTGGGAAAATTGACAAACCTAATAAGTACATGTATGATCTCATGAGGAAGAAAAAAGCTAGAGATTTTATTCCTATGCTTAAGAAAAGTTCTAGTGTGTATGCTACCTATATGAAGGAGAACTTGCAGGAGGTTGTTAGCTTCTTTAACAATGTTTTCTCTATGCCTCCCAAGAGAGGGGATCACATCTGCAGTGAAAGAGCTGCCATTTCCCTTTGTAGGAAAAAAATGATTCCTCAAGGCTTGGTCTCCCTCCTGGATCTGCCCCTCTCTGAGGGTGAGGTGAGAAAAACCATTAGTAAATTGAAACGTTGTAAGTCTCCTGGACATGATGGTATACCTAATGAACTTTTTCAAGAGTTTAAGGAAGTGTTGGTGCCCATTATTCTCTTGATGTAGCAAGAAGCCATTAGAAGAGGTTCCCTTTCTACTTTCATAAATACTGGTGTTATTAAATTGGTTCACAAAAAAGGATCTAAGGATGACCTTAACAATTGGAGGCCAATCTCTTGTCTGACTTCATTGTACAAAATATATGATTCCATCCTTCCTAGGAGGTTGAGTCCCTTAATGGACAGTATCATTCTTCCTGAGCAAAAAGGTTTTATAAATGGTAGATATAATCTTGATGCTATTATCTCAATTTGGGAAGGTCTTCATTTTGCCAAAGAAATGAACATTAATACTTTCTTCTTCAAAATTGACTTTGCTAAGGCTTATGATAGGATTGAATGGAATTTTATTCTCCAATCTTTGCATGGCATATGTGCTGGTAAATGGTTTATCAAGTTTGTTAGTATTCTTTTTGGAAATGCTCATTCTAAGGTGGCAATGAATGGTCAACTATCTACTCCTTTGAGGTTGTGTAGATCCATAAGACAAGGGTGTCCTCTAGCCCCCCTCCTTTTTGCAATTACTAGTGATGCTTTGGGTTGGCTTGTGAAGGATTGCATAGTTCAAGGCACTATTCAAGGTTTAGAGATCCCCAAGCTCAATCTCACCTTTGCCTGCAAATGTTTGTTGATGATACTAACATGTTGATGAGGGCTAATGATTCCGTTGCTGCCAACTTTCTCAAGTGTCTTAATCTTTTCTGCTTAGCTAGTGGTTGTGTTGTTAATCATAGAAAACCTGGTTTTTTTGTTCCAATAACTTGACTCCTAAATGTGTTAGTACTGCAAGTTGTAATATCATTAAAAATGACACTATTTTCAGGTTGTTGGGTATCCCAATGGGGTTTAAAACCAACAATTATCAGAGATGGAGCTAGTTCTTAGATAAATTTTGTGCAGAAAACTTCAAGTGGATGGATATGTAGCATAATATCTCTCAAAGATCATTTATTCTTAAGCATTACATTTTGCCTTCTTTGACCTAGTTTTTGGCTTGTTGGCAACCTAGTGAAAAAAAGATTGCTCAAGCCATCTATCTAGCTAGGAGATTTTTGTGGGGTGGCTCCAAAATTCCAAAGGTGGCTTGGAATATTCGTTGCATGAAGAAGTCAGAAGGTGGGCTTGGTCTTATTTGCCTGACTAGAATGGCTATTCAAATGGCAGCCAAATGGATTCTTAGATCTATTTCCTCTTATCACTTCTAGGCTTGTCTTATTAAAAGAAATGTTAATAAGTTTTGTATAAAAAGTAATAAAAGCTCGACTAATTGTAAGCTTTAGGATAAAACATTTGTTCCTAAAGGTAGTTCCCTAGTCTACAATTTCTGGAAAGCATGGATGTTGGTCAAGGAGAATTATAAACTCCCAATTCAGTATTCTAACAACATCTCCTTTTTCTTGCAGGACTCTCTTTGGATTGGTTGGTCAGTTAATGAAATCAATTCTTCTCTGCCTATTAGATGGAATAAGTGTAAAAAGAATGGTTTTGTTTGCTAGCAGGATCTGATAAGGGATGGGGAGACGATTGAAGATAGTGTCCATTTTGGAAATTGACTCATTGTCCTTGTATTCTAAACAGATTATTCTGGAGAAGAAAATTAAGCTCGTGGAAAAGTTGGGTAGCAACCTCTAGAGGAAGGATGTTACCATAGGAGACGTGGCTCAGGACATTTTTGCTAATTACAGAAGAAACTACAAATGCATCAGGGAAATTACTGGAAGACTTAATAGAAAGTGGAACCTCTCTTGGTCTGCTCGGCAATGGAGGTGCAGGTTCCAGTGCACTTGGTCCTTCCCTATTGCTAATAAGCAATCCTGCTTATTATGGTTGACTCTCCATAAAGGCATTTCGACAAGTAGCAAAGCTAGAAAGTATAAAGTTGATGCAGGTCTTTGTCATCTCTATGGTATGGAAGAAGATTTGGAACATCTCTTCTTCAAATGTAAGTTTACCTCAGGATACTGGAATGGCATCAGACATTACTCCAAAACTACTGGGGATAAAGTTCTAGGATTCAGAGAGCTTCTTATTGGAGAGTCTAGCAAAATGGATATTGTTCTATGGCAGTCATTGAGGGCCCACATCCTGTGGTCTATTTGGAAGAACAGAAACAATAAAATCTTTGACAGAAGGTGTAAGGATCAACTTTTCTCCTGTCTTGTTGGTATGAAAAGAATTCTTAAACATTGTTTGACCTATTGTAAAGAAATTCCTCATGAGGAATCTAGCCCATTTGTAATCATTATAAAATACCTATGTAACTCCTAGAGGGAAAAAATGTTGGAGATTCACTCACAAACCAGATTAGATATGATCAGCTTTTTAAACATGTACTTAGAAAGCCTTCTAATGTAATATCCCTATTTGGGAAATTCTCCCCCTACAAATTGTGGACCTTGTTTGGTTGCTAGAATTCCCTTCTTGTGAGGGTCTCTTGTAATTTTTCTGATTTGCATCAATTTCATACTTTCTGTTTTGCTAAAATAAAAAGAATAAAAACAATGATAAAATAATTAATGCAAAATAAAAATAGAAGCGATGGTATGAATCTTTAGAGAGTCTCTCTCGGTGATTGCGCGCCGATTCATCTCTCTCTCTCTCTCTGGGTCGTTGCGCGCCGATGCATCTCTCTCTGGCTTCTCTCATTCATTTCAGGGGAGATTGCGCATGCGCCCACTGACAGCAGGCGCCCTTTTTTTGCGCTTCCGCAAATCCATATGCGCTTTTCTGTTGTCGCGCTTGCAGATTTTTCCCGTCAGCTTCGTCAGCCTTCTCCGTGAGCGTTCACAATAAAGGGAGGCGAAGGAACACTGGCTGCTCCACCACACTCGCTAACTCCCGCTATACTCATTCATCCCCATAGACTTACTTATCCCCTAACAGAAAATGCGGAAGCAAGTTCCCCATCGAGCTCCCCCAGCTCTGCATCCCGCCCTTCTCCTCATATTGCTGCTCATCCATTTTCAATCCGTATTAGCCTACTCGCTGCACAGGGACGAGGAAGATGGCAGATCATGGGAGCATCCCCATGAACCCGAGGCTAAATTTGAGCCCAAGCCTTGGAAGCAATACAACGAGCCCCAGCACAAACATGTGCCTATGCCAATGTATGAGGAAGAAGAGGAGGCAAAACCCATGCACAAGCATTGGCGCAAAGAGGTTCACATCATCAAATACCGACAACCAAAGCCCAAGCCCAAAATAGAAGAGCGGGAGGAGGAGCCCACGCCCACTCTCACACCACATTGGAGAAGGAAGAAGGCAGTGGTGATTGTGAAGGCCGCCTATGAGAGGCCAAAGGTGGTTAAATACTACGGGCCCGAGCCTCCCAAGGAAGAAGAGGAAAAGCCCGAATATGTGGTTGTTAAAGAAGAGCCGCCCAAAGTCGTGACAACGGAGAAAGAAGACGAGGAAAAGCCCGAATATGAGCCGCTCCCGCAGAAAAAGCCCAACTTGGAGAAGAAGAAGAAGGGCAAAGTCGTTGTAGTGGAGGAGGAGGAGGAGCCCAAGAAGCCAAAACATAAACGCAACAATCCACCTAGGGAAGAGCAGCACAAGCACAAAGAGAAGCCGACAGAGAAATACGAAGATCAGGAGAAGCAGAAGAAGCCAAAGTGCAAGAAAGCCGCTAAGAAAGAGAAGGATGAGGAGGAGGAGGAGGAAGAGATGCCTTCCATCATTGATCACAAGCCTTTGGACACGCCGCCCAAAGTAATCCTCATCCAAAAGCAACCTCACACGTTCCATCAACCCAAGCCCAAGCTAATTATCTATAAGCCCATTCCCCTCGAGCCCAAGGAAAAACCAGTTTACAACGAGAAACATATAATCCACAAACCACCACATCCATTAACCCCATATTATTATTATGAACCCCATGTCATCCTCAAACCAGAACATGAGCATGAACCAAGACGGCATTTTGGGAGGCGTTCAATGCACTTCCACTAGCAAGACAATACCCATTGTCACAATTTAACATCTTTCCAACCCAAGCTGCCACAACACATGCTACAATTTAGCATCCTTCTACGACGCATGCAAAGACACTTATGGAAAGCCGCAAGGTTATAATCCAATAAACTAGACTAAGTGACGGAAAGCTAATTACCATAATAAGACTACATCTTATCTTCAATCTTTCACTCCATGCCTTGTGTTCACATCTTTCTAGTTGTTTGCAAATAAATTCTAGTGTCAAATCTCAAGAAGATCTTGTATGGTCTTAAACAATCACATAAAGACTATTCCTTTATCGCTAATTACCATAATAAGACTAGATATTATCTTCAATCTTTCACCCCATGCCTTGTGTTCACATCTTTCTAGTTGTTTGCAAATAAATTCTAGTGTGAAATCTCAAGAAGATCTTGTATGTTCTTAAACAATCACATAGAGAGTGGTATCAACAGTTTGATGCATCCATGAAGTTTGAAGGCTATTCTAGAACTATTGAGGATCACTATCTCTACACTAAGAGATTTCTAGATGGCAGCTTGCTATGCTTGATACTTTATGTTGATCATATGTTGACACTTGGGAAGTATTCAAAGGACTTTTCTCTTTTAGACAAAAAGTTGAGCCAAAATTTTGACAAGAATATTTGGGAGACATGAAGCACATTCTTGGCATGTGTGTCACTTCTGATAGGAGTAAGAGACACATATACTTGTCTCACAATATCTAGATAACCAAAGTACATCATAGATTCAATATGCATGGTGGAAAGGTGTTGAGTACACTCTTGCCTACATATGTGAAGCACTACAACATATCAAGGGCATACCAACATTGTGCATACCGATGGTCATGCCTTGGCATCCATATGACCATTGAAAATGCTTATACATACATACATACACATGCATATACATACACACATGCATATGCATACATACATACACACACAATTGCATATACATACACATATGCATATACATACATGCATACACACACATGTATACATACACACATGCATATACATACACACATATGTGCATACACACATGCATATGCATACATACATACACACACATATGCATACATACACACACATATGCATACATACATGTACACACACATGTATACATACACACATGCATATGCATACATACATACATACACACACATATGCATACATACATATACACACACATGTATGCATACACACATGGATATGCAAACATACATACATATGTGCATACACACATGCATATGCATACATACATACACACACATATGCATACATACACACACATGTATACATACAGGCATATGCATACATACATGCTTGCATATAAGCACACACATATCTGCATAGACACATGCATATACATACATACATACACACACACATATGCATACATACACACACATGTATACATACATGCATATGCATACATACACACACATGTATACATACATGCATATGCATACATACATACACACACATATGCATATACATACACACATGCATCTACATACACACATATATGCATGCACAACATGCATATGTATACATACATACACACATATGCATACATACACACACATGTATACATACATGCATATGCATACATACATGCATATGCATACATACATGCATCTGCATACATACATATACACACATATGCATATACATACACACATGCATATACACACACATGTGCATACACACATGCATATGCATACATACATACATACATACACATATACATACATACACACACATGTATACATACATGCATATGCATACATACATACACACACATATCCATATACATACACACATGCATATACATAAACACATATGTGCATACACAACATGCATATGCATACATACACACACATGTATACATACATGCATATACATACATACAGACACACATGTGCATACACACATGCATATGCATACATACATACACACACATATGCATACATTTACACACATGTATACATACATACATACATACACATATGTGTATACATACACACATGCATATATATACACACATATGTGCATGCACACATGCAGATACATACATACACACATATGCATACATACACACACACACATGTATACACACATGCATATGCATACATACATACACACATATGCATAATTATACACACATCCATATACACACACACATATGTGCATACACACATGCATATGCATACATACATACACACACATACATGCACACATTATACATACACACATATACATACACATGCATACACACATATACATACACACACATACATACACACATATATAAATAATTAAATATCTAAAAAATAGATCTTTAAATATTTAGGGTTTATATATATAATATATATATATATATATATATATATATATATATATATATATATATATATATATATATATATATAAATTAAATATACCAAAAATAGGATTTTTGAGTTTTTACATAAACACACACATACATACACACAAAAATATGAAATATTAGAGAAAAATCTAAATATATAAAATATAAATAATTAAATATGTAAAAAATAGATCTTAAAATTTTTAGGATATATATATATATATATATATATATATATATATATATATATATATATATATATATATATATATATATATATATATATATATATATATATATATATATATATATATATATATATATATATATATATATATATATAACTAAATATACCTAAAATTGGATTTCTGAGCTTTTACACACACACACATACATACACAGAAAAATATGAAATATTAGAGGAAAATCTAAATATATAAAATATCAATAATTAAATATCTAAAAAATAGATCTTTAAATTTTTAGGGCTTATATATATATATATATATATATATATATATATATATATATATATATATATATATATAATTAAATATACCAAAAAGATGACTTTTGAGTTTTTAGGGTATATATATATATATATATATATATATATATATATATATATATATATATATATATATATATATATATATATATATATATATATATATATATATATATATATATATATATATATCCTAACATCTCCACATTGGATCAGATGGGATCTCCACGTACACCTTGGGGAGCTCATGACCATGATGGCTCCAAGATATATCGCATACGTGATGGAGCTCTGGTGATGGATGCGGCCGAAAAGTCCATGTGTCAACACATTCGACACCTTTGCTCCATATAGTTTGAACATTCTGTCATGTTAAAGTGGAGCGAACAAGATAAAAATTCCAAAAATTATATCACACAGTCGATATATGAAGAGTATCAACCAACACATGGGCATCATATTGTGAGCTAAGAATGGATTCATCACATGGCATGCGAGGTGATGTTTCATCGATGGTCCGAGGCTTGCGATTCTTTTAGAGCAGGCTTACCAAAGTTTGTATGGTTAGATGTTGACAAGTAGGAATTGATTCATGATGAGCAACAACATGCTCCTGACCGATATCCTCAACAGCGAGATGCGGCGGCCACACATTTAGATACAGTGGGAACGTCACATTTGGGTAGCGAAGAATACGATAGTATGCACTACCAATTTGTAAGTATCATTTGAATTATTGAATTTGTATGTGTTACGCACATCATGTGTGTTCATCTAACATGTTGCATTTTTTTTATAGGAGTTGGCAGTGGGTCATCCTCCGATGCGAACCGAAGAATCTTATGGATATCGTCATGGATTGGCTACACTATTGCAGGGCTTAGAGGGATGTGGTGCGATCACATCATGGGAAAATCTATGATGAGGTAAACTTATAGCTTGGTTTCATATTTTTAGTTGTTGTTTATAAATATCATGTCAATTTGTCTCATTTTATGCATATGCTTTGTTATAGGATTGTAGGTGTGAAGTTTTTGATTCCCTTGAGCATATGTATGGTAGTGCTTTGCCACAATTTTGTATTACACTCATTGTGGCAATGGTGCACCATAATTTTGTATTCAGTTCCTATATGGAAGTGCTCTACCACATTTTGTATTCAGTTCCTATATGAAAGTGCTTTGCCACACTCATGTATGTACATGCTTCATTTATGGAATATAAATTTTTTTTGTACATGATTCATGGTTCATTTTGCTCATCTCTTTTGTGTCGGATAGTATTTTGCTATATGAAATCATGTTTTGGTTTCCATTAGAGTACACATCACATGTACTCGCTTTTTTTTGGGCAAAGTGTATTGTCTTTTCCTACACAACATCATGATAATGTTGCTACAACAAGAGAGAACACACTTTGCCCAAAAAAATTATGCAGATATGGTTCTCGATATATCCATCAGTATTTCCAGTAGACGTCGGTATAGACATCCGTATACGTGTGCGTATGCTACCAAGTCACCGGTATTGATGTCAGTATAAGCCTCGATATTACCGATGCTTGTACCGGTGCTTATACCGACACCCATACTGATGCCTATACCGGCACTTTGCTATCGATTCCTATACCGACTAATACACCGATGTTGAGATGAAAACATGCCTCTTCAATTTCCTCGATAGAAGCCTAGGTATAACCCTGATATGTTGTAGTGAAGCCAGCTGACGATGATTTTCCTAAATCTAATGAGGAGAATTAAATCATCACCAAGCTTCCTTATGAATCCTCTATTGGTAGTACCATGTACACTTTGGTAGCTATCATATGAGACATTGCATTTCTACTTGGATTTGTGAGCACACATATGTTGAATCCTTAGAGGAAGCATTGGGAAGTGAAATATGACTTCATTAAAGACTCCTCACCCATTAAACAAATATAAAGCCTTCTTAGTTTGTCAAATTTCATCATAAAAATCATGACATTGAGTAAAAGGAAATGCTTGCTTCTATTATATGGTTCATTTGTTGGAGTTCGAGGTTTGCAAAAGCATGTGAATAGCACAAAGAAGAAGAAGAAGCTTGGAGAACAACACATAATATTGAATGTATTACCACTAGAATGTACAAAGAAAGATGCACTTAACTGCCTGCAAATGCTTTAGACCTGGGAAATGCATAAGAATGATCATTTATAAGACAACAAACTGAATATTTGGTGGAGTAATGCATAAGTAAATCAAGCATCCAATAGCGTGCTGATAGACAACAACATTACATGCATCTCCAACATCATGAAGAATCAATCATAAACCTATCTCCAAAGGAGTGGCAATAGGTTTACAATCTTCAAGGCCAAAACAATGTAATAATGTGTCAATATATTTGGTTTGAAACAAAGCCATTCCATCATGAAATCGCATAAAATGAATGCCCAAATAATGATGCACATGTCCCAAATCAGACATCTCAAATGAGCCATGCAAATGACCCTTAAAATTAGCAATATTCTTCTCATGAGAAGCATGTTATCAACATACACAACAATGATCAAAAGCACATCACTTGCATGCTTAACATATAAGGTGCTTTTAGTATGCATGTTCTCAAAACCATCTGCAATCAGATAGACATGTATATTTTCATACTAAGCAGGTGGTGCTTGTTTCAAATCATATAATGCATTCTTCAACTTGCACACTTGGTTTTCATGCCCTTTCTGCACAAAGCCATGGGGCTAAAAAACATACACTTCTTCATGCAAGTCACCATTCAGTAATGCAATTTTAATGTACAATTGATGTACATTCGAAGCATGATGATCTACAAGTGCACAGATGCTATGAACAACAGTCATTCGGCAAGTAGTAGCAAACGTATCATCAAAATCAATACCTCTTTTTTAAGCATAACCCTTTGCAATAAGCTTACCTTATACCTGTCAACTATTCCATTAGGCTTACGCTTCAGCTTGTATACCCACTTAGTGCCAATGGCCATCTTTCTAGGAGGCAAGTCACATAAAGACCAGATACCATTTTTCATGATACATCATATTCTGATTGCTTAGGGGCCATCCAATTTTTTGAATTTTGTGCTTCATCAAAAGAAATAGGCTCATTCTCTAGAGACTAGATGCACCCATAGCATAGCAATCTGATGCAAGAGAGGCACTATGAGAGCCTAACTAAGTATGATATGACAGAGGTGCATCTAATTTGCTATCACACAAGGTCTGCACTAACCATTTTTGGCATAGCTTTTGCCTCCTCAATATCAGATCTCTCATCAACTAGTGCATCATGTAAATCTGCATCAGAAATGGAATAATTTGCAGAAAGCAAAACCTATTATTTTATTTGATTGTGTGATATTATCAGTCTCCATGAAACCTATAAAAGCTAAGAAGTTGCCTCATTAGGACTAGCACTAGACTATCCTCCTATAAAAAGAGTCAACAAAGTATCATACATGTCTTCAGCTAACATATGTCTCCTTAGTACATGAAAGTAATGGCTGAGAAGCATCTTCCACAAAAACAACATCACGGCTAACCAAAATGTGTTTAGTCAATGGATGATACAGACGATAGCCTTTGCTTTCAGAACTGTACCCAACAAAAATACATTTCACTCCTTTATCATCCAATTTTTGACATTTTCGTTCAAGCACTAATGCATATGCCATACAAGCAAAAACACACAGGTGAGCAATAGATGGCTTGGTGAACATGCCAAGCCTCATATGGAGTGAAAGACTACAATGCTTTAGTGGGACACTTGTTAAGTATATATGATGCATACATGATAGCCTCAAGCCAGAAACTATGTGGTAATGCGGGACTCTTGACCTTGCCATCTCCATGAGTGACATGTTCTTCCATTCAGCAACTCCATTCTATTGAGGTGAATAGGAAACTATACACTTATGTTTTATCCCATTTTAGCCAAAAATGAATATTCCTCTCATTTACATTGAAAGTGGAAGATGAATCTAGTTTCTAACCCGTTCAAGCTAGAGGTACAACAGGGAGGACCTCGATTGCATACTCCTTAAAATTATACATTTTTGAGAATCTACAAAGCATAAAAAAAATGTAAATTTTATGAAGTTTGAGATTTTTGAAAGCACCAAAGGGAAACAATTAAGTTAACACCACTAGATAGATCCACCCATTACACTAGTGCATAGGTACAGAGCATACTAAATGTAGTATAAATGATGGGTTGGAAGGTTAATGCATGGATTAGAAGGGTTAGAATATGATATATATTAGCCTTGGTTTAGTCGGTGATTTACCCTTGGCACATACTTCAACCTTTGGGTTGAACCTTTAGTTGCAATCCTTGGGGTATTTATTCATATGGGCTACGAATTGAATGGTTGTGAGAACTTTAGTCTTGTTTTATCCTAAGGTGTGGAAACCTTAGACTTGAGAGAGGCTTCTCTAAGTGCCACCTTGGGGTGTACATGAGGGAAGGATCCACATTTGAACTCAAAGGCATGTGATTGGCTTTGAGGAATTAGAAGGCATGTGAAGGACCTTTAGAAAATTTCCACATGAGGGACTTTTGGCTGGACACATGGATAAGCCCGAGAACATATATCGCATAGCCTAGGCTGATTTGGATGGGTGGATATGTGATCTCTCTTTATGATGTTGTTCTAAGCTAGTTGCATTTTTACTCTTGAGGAAGTAGGTTAGTTATTAGGATGTTGATTTCACACCATCCATTAAACAAATGTTATGAAGAAGTGTTATAATCATTCCATATAGGAGCCCAAACCATGAGAGTGAATTTGGTGGTGTGGCAAGATCTCGAATTAAGGAGCGATGTGGTTTTTGGGAAAGATTGGATCTAAAATCACTTGGTATAATGCTTATACCGACGCTTATACCAAGGCCTATACTGCCATTTTGGTTCTGACGCCTACACCGATCCTTACACCGACGTCGAGGCAAAAGCGCGCCTGTTCATTTTCCTCGGTCGAAGCCTCGGTATATGCTTAATATGTTGTAGTGTACTACATGCTTCAAATGAGAGTTCTAGGTTTTGATGGTCCATTCGGTGGTGGTGGTGCACATGTTGGGATTCTCTTTTTGATGGTTCTCCTTCATCAATAAGGAATAGTTTTCATGGTTTTGAATGATACCAGATTTCATAACTCCTCTATCTTTCTTTTGTCATGGAATGCCAATATTATAATGCTTCTAAGGACTATTTGGTGATGGATTGCCAAGTTTATAATGCTCATTTTCTTGTCCTTTTGATGCTCCACTATATAGAAAGAGCACCAAATTGTGAGGATGTTATGCATTGTCGGGAGTTGATTCAAGGAAACTGTCTCATGCATGTGTATCATCCTTTTTGACATTGTTGGTGTCTTAACCTTCTCTATGCATATGAGAAAAAGAAGGATCTAATTAGGAGATCATCTTGACTAGTATGACAGCCAAGGTAACACCGATTCATATGTGATGAGAGCCTTATAGGTGTTCATACCAAAATGGACAATCATTCAAAGACACTTTGGATAACAACTTGCGAGTGTTTTCAAAGGATGGATCTCTTCTCCTTCATTTCTCCTTGAAGAAGAGGAACGTAAGGAAGAGGAGAAAATGGAGACTCTTATCAAGATCAAAGGATCAAGAGTTCTTCATCAAGAGGAAGAGGTAAGAATAGAGGAAGATGAGGAAAGTACAACTGAGCTCTAGACAATGACAACCTTGATAGATGCTACATATCTGGCAAGTATGCCCGCTATAGAAAGGACTGCTATGAGAGAGACAAGAGCAACTCATCGTACAAAAGGCAAAGTAACTATGCTTTTTCTTGGAATGATTATGTAAGAATGTTAACAATGATGCAGATGAGTGACTTTGAAAGATAAGGATCAAATAGATGGTATGTTGATAGTGGATGCATAAATCACATGAGCTGCAACAAATACTTCTTCTCAAATACGCAGGTACCATCAAATAAGGGGCATGTGAAGAGAGGTGATAATACTTACACATAGGGCATGTGAAGAGAGGTGATGATACTTACACATATAGGCTAATTATTTTAAGTATGTTTCTTGTGGGTCAAATGGTTGAGATAGGATTCTTGCTCGCTAGACCAATCCTTCAGCACGTAGTTGGTTTCTAGATCGTTCCCCAAGGGACCACATTAAGAAGATGTAACTCACAATCATCTATAGGATAGCCACACATATCCCAAGATATCATAAGGTTTCATTTTGTATTAAAAATCCCTTCTAAACTTATTGAAACATCTTAAGAAAAATGATTGTACGGTGATGATATGAGAGACTAACGTTAGTGTGAATTGAAACCTGAGAGGCATCATAAAAATGCTAATCTCTAGCATCACAAAGCATCTACGGGGTAGAGCTATAATCAACCAATGAGCAACTACATCATCAATGAGCAACACCTTTCACTTCCACCAGGATATCAAATTTACACACTTTTCTTTTGTGAGTACATGTTTTAGGTTTTCCGTAGAGAGTTCTCCGTTGTGGTGGTGGTGGTGTGTTGGGATTCTCTTTCTGATGGTCCATTTGGGTACTATGTTTTAGGTTGTAATTGGTGGTGGTGGTGGTGGTGTGTGTGTTGGTATTGTCTTTATAATGGTTCTCTTTCTGATGGTCCATTGGGTACTATGTTTTAGGTCCATTGGTTTAGGTCCATTTGGTGGTGGTGGTGTGTGTGTTGGTATCTCTTTACTCCTCCACCTTTCTTTTGGTGACTTTTTTCATACAATTGATCATGGAATGCCCAGTTTATAATGCTTCTAAAGACTACTCGGTGATGGATCTTCTCATTTCTATGGTTTATTTCGGTGTATCGGTAATTGGTGGAGCTCCATACATCATTTTCGATTTTCTTATAAATTTTGGGCTGCTCCGTAATTGAATTAACATTGGCCACGATTCAAGGTGGCGTACATAAGCTTTGTGAGGTATTCCTTTTGCATTTCTCATTTAGGTGGAATTAAAGAGCCAAATGTGCACCATGCTTTTTCTCTGAATTATAAAGATGATCTCGCATGAGTCTTCTAGCTCCATGAATGATCTCATGTAATCTCCAACATAATGCACTACTCGTCTCCTCAAAGATCATAGACTCATGTATAAAAACCATCAGTTGTAATTGGATAGTGGATGTAGCCAATGCATCCATATCCATCCATATGTGGTCGTGCATGTCATGTGGCCCTTGTCCATCTCGATGCACACACATGTGAAACCCTACAAAAACCATTGTATGCCACAACTCAGCTTTCTTTATGAAACAATCAATGCCATCAAACCGAGAAGACATCATGTTGGAAATCAAAGCGACTAGCAATGTAACAAGGGAATCACATCACGAAAATCTTACTAGAGAAGAAAGCATGTGGACCACCTATCACATAACCATGTATCTAGGATGCGTAGAAACATGAGCATAAGATTGCTCACCAAGTCTCCAAAATGACTAAGTAGATGTGAAAGAATCCTAGGAAAATTTTGATAGAGTATCCATGTAAATAGAGCAATCATGAAAAGATAACTAGTAGGAGATGAAGAACGATAAGCATGTGAGCACATCTCACCAATCTTTATATCCAAAGGTACATATAGACGCCAAAAGAATTGATGGCAATGCACATCAATACATTGATCATGCACTTCCCACTAGAGAAAGAGTCTCGCCAAAAATTGGTGCCATTTATCCCAAGTCACTTGTGATCTTATGCAAGCGTCTAGAGATGAAATGGAATCCAAAGTGATCACACAAGCTTGAAGGATCCATTAGAGTAATCTTCTACCATAGAAACCGGCACATGTTTAGGAGCACCTCCTGTCTAAAGTGGGATCTAGAACCAAATTATAAACATTTAGAAATCATCATTCATATATGTCAAGAATCCTACTAGAAGACAAGGTATCAAATCAATGACCATAGTCTAAACAATATCCAATCCAAGTGATAGGCAAATTGAGTTAACAAGGGCCACGAGGGGAGGTACTCATTTTGACCTTTGTGAGGTATTCGAGGTGGTGTAATTAGCCTTTGTGAGGTATTCATTTTTGCATTTCTCATTTAGGTGGAATTAGAGACCCAAATGTGCAACCATGCTTTTTTTCTTAACTATAAAGATGTGATTAGTAGATCAAATAGGCAATGCCAATTTTGTAAGGTTTTTAATCCGCTTTCTAATGTCGAATGTATCTTCTTTACAATTTGCACACGGGTAAACCCAAGGAATCACTAAGATTCGACTGATGAATTGATGTCACAAGTGAGGAAACTTAAAGAAATGGTTTCCATGCATGTATTCGTAGCCAATAATGACTTCTTTTGGGAAATAATACTTCTACTTAATTGAAGGCAGGCTTCACTGACTGCATATGTCAAAACATATGGTGATCATGGAATTATCCATATAACATCGAACAATAACCTATGACAATTACCATATCTTAACCTCTGCAGAAAATCCTTCACAATAAGAATATCAATCATTTGTGTGAAGCTTGCCAATTCGACAAGCAAACCAGGTTCCCAATTTAGAAAGAGTAAATATATGAATTATCTTCCACTTGATTTGGTTCATGTAGATGTTTATGGACTAACAAAGGAGAATTCAAATGAAGGTAATTGACAATTTGTTCAAAGATCTTCTAGAGAATGAATGTGATAGGTATATCAAGTGTTTAAGGTCAGACTAAGGAATCCAATGTTATCAAGTGACAGGTAACATGTAGGTACACACCTCAATGGTGTAGAAAAAACAAAGAATAGGTACATTTTTGAATGTGGTAAGGCTATGATGAAGGAGATAGGAATGCCAAATTCCTATTGGAAAGATGGAGAAACCATTGTCATATATGTCATGAACACAACACCTACATCAAGTATAGATGCTTCAACACCATATGAATCTTGGTATAATAGAGAACTAGATATATCACACTTGAGAGTGTTTGGTTGTAATTTCCATCTCTTAATACCAAGAGACCTTGGCATCCCTTGTCATCTGAGTCACCGAAGCCACTCTTGGCACCTTTGGCTATGCCCAAGGGAGGAGCTCAACAATGAGGGAAGAGAAAGTCTCTCGGTACTTCCCAGAAGGTCACACATCCCTCTACTGTTCTCCTTAGAGCTCGCTTGATTGCCAATCTCTTTCCACTAAGCTACACTCATGTGGTGTTTGAGGAGGGGGAAAGACTAAAGTTGACATTACCTTGAGCACATTCTAGGCCCTCAAGGCTTCATTCTTTGCTTTCAGAGCCTATTTAAATAGTATTTTCAGTGATTCTTAGAAGTGTTCTAAATATGTAGCAAAGTAGTCAACAATGCTAGACATATATTTTCACTTTATTTTCTAAAAAATCTAGGAACCATTTAAATAAACACATGGTTATATTCTCAAGATTCTTGTAAGGAATTCCTTTAAGGACACACTTTTGTCAGCGAAGACCAACAAAGTATTTCTACACTCTAGAAACCACTCTTTCATGATCCAATGGGTAATCCTAGTGTCCTTTTTGAATCTCATGTCTAGGAACAAAAACCATTAGCGGAAGTTTCAATAATGGAGCTAAAGCCACCTTCTCCCTAGTTAAAATCGTGAATAACACCTCCATTTCCATGGTGAGAGACACCAGATCGATTCTTGTTAAGATTGAGGTGTAGCCTAACAAAAGAATAAGAAATCTTGAGTGAAAAACACAAGATCACAAGAGAAAAGATCAAACAATCAATCGATTTTCAATCACACAGTTAATTCCTCTCCAATCATGTAGTCTATTAGTTTCAAAGCACATAGTTCTATGCTCTTCAAACACGTGATTTATCACTCCCCAATCATGAAATTTAACACTTACCAATCATATGATCGTTTATCGAGGATCGAAAACCTTCTAGCCACAACATTAATGATTAATGATTATGAACCTCTTATTCACTTGATCAATCTCTTGCAAATAGGTGACTAGAACTCAAACAATCGCCTATGAAAATTAATATATCTTACCCTCCCCAAAAAATCCTTCATAATAAGAATATCAATAACATGTGTCAAGATTTCCAATTCCATAAGCAAACTAGGCTCCCAATTTAAAAAGGGTAACTATGTGAGTTATCATCCACTTGATTTGGTTCATGTATATGTTTGGGGACTAACAAAGGATATTTCAAATCGAGGTAATTTACAATTTGTTCAAAGGTCTTCTAGAGAATGAATGTGATAGGTATAACAAGTGTTTAAGGTAAGATGAAACGGAGATAATTCTTTTCATATGATTTATGTCATTTCTTTGAATCCAATGGTATCAAGTGACAAGTTACATGGATCTACACACCTCAATGGTGTAGAAAAAAAAAGAGAATAGGTACATTTTTTAATGTGGTAAGGCTATGATGAAGGAGATAGGAATGCCAATTTATCAAGAAGATGGAGAAAACACTATCATATATGTCATGAACATACCACCTACATCAAGTATAGATGCTTGAACACCATATCAATCTTGGTATGATAGAAAACAAGATTTCTCACACTAGAGAGTGTTTGGTTATATTTGCGATCTCTTAATACCAAGTGACCTTTGCATACCTTGTCATCTGAGTCACTGAAGTCACTTTTAGCATCATTGGCTATGCCCGATTCAGGAGCTCAATAATTAGGGAAGAGCGAGTTTCTTGGTGCTTCCTAGAAGGTCACCCATCCATGTACTATTATCCTTAGAGCTGGCTTGATTGGCAATCTCTTTCCACTAAGCTACACTCATGTGGTGTTTGAAGAGGGGGAAAGACTATAGTTGACATTAACTTGAGCACGTTTTGGGCCCGCAAGCCTTCATTCTTTGCTTTCAAAACCTATTTAAATCATTTTTTGGGTGATTCTTAGCACCATTCCTAATATGTAGCGAAGTGGCTCAATAATGCTAGATATTTTCACTCTATTTTCTCAAAAATCTAGGAACAATATAAATCAACACATGGTTATATTCTTAGATTCTTGTTAGGAATTCCTTTAAGGACACACTTTTGTAAGCAAAGACCAACAAAGTATTTCTCCACTCTAGAAACCACTCTTTCATGATCCAATGGGTATTCCTAGTGTCCGTTTTGAATCTCATGTCTAGGAACAAAAACCATTAGCAGAAGCTTCGATAGTGGAACTAAAGCCACCTTCTCCCTAGTTAAAACCGTGAATAAACCTCCATTTCCATGGTGAGAGACACTAGATCGATTCTTGTTAAGATTGAGGTGTAGCCTAATAAAAGAATAAGAAATCTTGAGTGAAAAACACAAGATCACAAGAGAAAAGATCAAACAATCAATTGATTTTCAATCACACAGTTAATTCCTCTCGAATCATGTAGTCTATTAGTTTCAAAGCACATAGTTTTGTGCTCTTCAAACACGTGATTTATCACTCCCTAATCATGAAATTTAACACTTACCAATCATATCATCGTTTATTGAGGATCGAAGACCTTCTAGTCACAACATTAATGATTAATGATTATGAACTTCTTATTCACTTGATCAATTTCTAGCAAATAGGTGACTAGAACCCAAACAATCGCCTATTACCATATCTTAACCTCTCCAAACAATCCGTCATAATAAGAATATCAATAATTTGTGTCAAGATTTCCAATTCCATAAGCAAACTAGGTTCCCAGTTTAAAAAGAGTAACTATGTGAGTTATCATCCACTTCATTTGGTTCATGTAGATGTTTGGGGACTAACAAAGGAGATTCCAAATCGAGGTAATTGACAATTTGTTCAAAGCTCTTCTAGAGAATGAATGTGATAGGTATATCAAGTGTTCAAAGTAAGATGAACGGAGAGAATTCTTTTCATATGATTTCTCTCATTTCTTTGAATCCAATGGTATCAAGTGACAAGTTACATGGAGGTACACACCTCAATGGTGTACAAAAAAAAAGAAGAATAGGTACATTTTTTAATGTGGTAAGGCTATGATGAAGGAGATAGGAAAACCAAATTCCTATCGAGAAGATGGAGAAAACACTATCATATATGTCATGAATAGACCACCTACATCAAGTATAGATGCTTGAACACCATATGAATCTTGGTATGATAGAAAACTAGATTTCTCACACCAGAGAGTGTTTGGTTATAATTGCTATCTCTTAATACCAAGTGACCTTTGCATAGCTTGTCATCCGAGTCACCGAAGTCACTTTTAGCACTGTTGGCTATGCCCAAAGGAGGAGCTCAACAATCAAGGAAGAGCGAGTTTCTTGGTACTTCATAGAAGGTCACCCATCCCTGTACTGTTGTCCTTAGAGCTCACTTGATTGGCAATCTCCTTCCACTAAGCTACAGTCATGTGGTGTTTGAGGAGGGGGAAAGACTAAAGTTGACATTACCTTGAGCACATTTTGGGCCCTCAAGGCTTCATTCTTTGCTTTCAAAGCCTATTTAAATCATTTTTTGGGTGCCTCTTAGAACCGTTCCTAATATGTAGTGAAGTAGCTCAATAATGCTAGACATTTTCACTTTATTTTCTGAAAAATCTAGGAACCATTTAAATAAACACGTGGTTATATTCTTATATTCTTGTTAGGAATTGCTTTAAGGACACACTTTTGGAAGCGAAGAACAACAAATTATTTCTCCACTCTACAAACCACTCTTTTATGATCCAATGGGTATTCCTTGTGTCCTTCTTGAAGCTCATGTCTAGGAACAAAAATCATTAGGAGAAGCTTCGATAATGGAGCTAAAGCCATCTTCTCCCTAGTCAAAACCGTGAATAACACGTCCATTTCCATGATGAGAGGCACTAGATCGATTCTTGTTAAGGTTGAGGTGTAGCCTAACAAAAGAAAAAGAATCTTGAGTGAAAAACAAAAGACGACAAGAGAAAAGATCAAACAATCGATCGATGTCCAATCACATACTTCTTTGCTCTTCATACACGTGCTTTATCACTCTCCAATCATGAAATTTAACACTTGCCATTCATATGATATTTTATAGAGGATTGAAGACCTTCTAGTCACAACAGCAATGATTAATGACTCGAACTCAAACAATTTCATAACTCCTCCACCTTTCTTTTGGCGACTTTTTTCCAATTGTAAGAAGCCCCCACCTTTTGGGCATCACAAAGTGTTTTAGTTAGAGAGGAACAAGACTAAAAGCAATGAGAAAAATTTTACTAAAGAGATTGGAGCCTTGGCTACATTAGACAAAGAGTCCCCGGTTGCAAAGGGGCAAACCTTAGATGCGAAAGCTTGTGTTCTCTGTGTGCTCCCACTCCAAGTTGTGTTCCTGCCCCTCGTGGGGGGGAGCCCTCCTCTGTTTAGTTGCAGTACCTTTAGTTGATGGCCAATGGCCTTGCATGAAGCACTGTGGGATGGTCTTGCTGGGACGTCTATGATCCCAACTGGTTCATGTGGTGCCTTGAAATGCTATGTTCAACCTAATGTTTGACTTAAGCGGAGCAAAGCCGGGGCTTGTGGGAGTAGATTCGAATACTGTTATAGATGGTGAATAGCAGGTATGTCCAAACCCTAACTTTACCCTACAAAAGCAGGGAGACCTATCATATGCAAACGTACAACAATCGCAGCAGCAAGGCATTTTTTCCATGTTAAATAATCAAGCTTTACCAGGTATTTTTGTTCTGCAAGCTACATTTAATGTGAATAAAGGCAAGGAAAAGATGATTGAGGGTTGTGAGGAAGTTAGGGAAATGGCCAAGGCATTCCCAGAGCACATGATTAATCTGAACCTTGAAATAGAGGAAAGGGATGACTATACTTTGATCATTGAGAGTAACTCTTTGGAAAGTTGGAATAATCATTTGACGAAGAAAGAAGTTATTGCTTTGTGCCATGGGCCTCAGCCTGCTCAAGAAGTTGTTAAGAATTGGATGAGAGTAAACTGGGAAAGTAGGGGGTTGTTTGTCCCTAATAACTATTTTCTTTTCTTTTTTGAAGATGTTCATAATGCTATGTAGGTCATTGCTGAAGGTCACTGGATCATTAGAAATACTCATATTTCATTTTTTAAATGGTTTCCAGGTTTAAATCCTAGAGTTTCCAAACCTACTAAGGTTCCTGTATGGATTGAATATCCTAATTTCCCAGTTGAATATTATCCTTGGTTAGAACAAATGGGTAGTGTGATTGGGAAAGTCCTGGGTCAAAGGCCTAGAAATGGATTTAACCCCAAATGGGATCCTCAAATGTTGATAGAAGTTGACATCTCTAAGAACATTAAATCAGTGCTGGTGCTTAAAAACTCTAAAGGATGTAAATTGCATGAATAAAAAGTTTTTTATAAAAATATTCCTAATGCTTGCTTTCATTGCTATAAACAGGGACACCTAATTAAAGATTGCCCCTTGTTGGATAGTAAATAGGTAAAGGAAAATAAAGGGGTGATGTGGGTAAGAAACAAACATCAGATTCCCCAAAGGAAGTGTAGATAAAGGAAGAGCACTAGACTAAGAAGGCCACTAATAAGGCTGGAAGGAAGACCTTCAACTCGGTCCTAAAAACGAGAACTATTGGTAAAAGAGATTTTTAACCCCTTTCAAGTTCTTGATGATACCAATAATAATGGTGAAGAGACCTCTAGAGTAGCAGGGATTGATGCTAGAAGATCCCCAGAAAATCAGCATAAAGTTTGTATTCCCAAGCATGTGGAAGAGGAAGGATGGACGACTATGGGTAAGAAGGGTAGTTGTAAACCCATTTCTATAGCAAGTAACTCATGTGATTCTGTTTCTTCAAAGGAAGACGAGAATAACTTGAATCATTCTACTGATGAAGTATTTATGGAACAACTTAACAAGAGTGCTGAGAAGTACATTGGTCAGACTATCTCTTATTTTCCTAATGAACCTGATGTGTGCATGAATGTTGCTAAAACACCAAGTCCTAAATCTAAATAGAAAAATAAAACAAAAAGAAAAGAGACGATTAGGTCTTCTATTTCGGTAGTAAAACCTCTCAAGAATCACAAAAAGTAATCCCTGTGTTTTTTTTGGTGTGACTGCTTTTTCTTTTCAGCTTGATATGGATAGCATTAAAATTGTTTCCATTAATACTAAAGGTCTTTCCGACCTAGATCAAGGTAAAATCATTAGCAATTGGCTTAAAGATTCTTCTTTAGTCCCTGATTTCATATGTTTGCAAGAGTTAAAAGTTGGTCGACTCCAACTCAAGTCCAACCTGAAGATTGTCTCCAACAATTCTGTTTGGTATTTTATTAATCACAATGGAAAGGGAGGTGCAAAAATTGGTATAAACTCTAACCTTAATCATCTTGTTGAAAATGTGGTGGTAAGTGACTCCAACGAATGGGTGCCTTGAAGTGCAAAGCTCCTCTGAGTTTTTCTTTGGTTTGTGTTTATGTTCCCAATAATTCTTCGGCTAGGTGCAATTGTTGGGAAGAAATAAGTTAAATGGGGACATTATTTGACTGGTGATTTCAACATGGTAACCAATCATGCTGATAAAAATGGTAATAGAGACAACGTGATTGCAGGCTATGAGAAGCAGTGTTGGTATACTTTGGTTAATATTCACAATCTCTTTGACTTGTCTACTAACTCTAGTCATACTTGGAATAAAAAAAGTGTTAACAATAATTTGTCTGCGAGACTAGACAGATTCTATATGCACATGTCTAGGTTTCAGGAGCTTTGGAACAGTAGCTGTGTTTTAGACCCCTCCCTTCAGCTCTCTAACCATGTTCCCATTATTGTTAAACTGTATAATAACAACCATACCTATAGCGCAGGTTGGCCTCACCTGGACTTATCCTTACTTAGGATTCCCCTTGTGAAGTAAATAATTAAAAGTGTCCTTAATTATCATTTTTCCAAGGATGGTTCTCCCTTAGTGGCTTGGGAGGAAGCTATCAGAGAGATTCAGTTTGTGCTTACTTCTTATAAGCAAAAGGCCAGGTCTATTGGGTACAATAGAAGGACGATATTGATTAAAGAGATTGATAACATTAAGTGTTCTATAGCAACACAATCAAGAGTCAGAAGATCCTTGAGATTCAGGAAAAGGTGAAGTATAAAGATTACCTTCTTGCTAGTGGTGCCCTTGTCACGTCTAGAGAATTTTGGCCTGGGAAAATTGACAAACCTAATAAGTACATGTATGATCTCATGAGGAAGAAAAAAGCTAGAGATTTTATTCCTATGCTTAAGAAAAGTTTTGGTGTGTATGCTACAAAGAAGGAGAACTTGCAGGAGGCTATTAGCTTCTTTACCAATGTTTTCTCTATGCCTCCCAAGAGAAGGGAATACATCTGGAGTGCAAGAGCTGCCATTTCCCTTTGTAGGAAAAAAATGATTCCTCAAGGCTTGGTCTCCCTCCTCGATCTGCCCCTCTCTGAGGGTGATGTTAGAGAAACCATTAGTAAATTGAAACACTGTAAGTCTCCTGGATACAGTGGTATACCTAATGAATTTTTTCAAGAGTTTAAGGAAGTGTTGGTGCCCATTATTCTCTTGATCTAGCAAGAGGCCATTACAAGAGGTTCCCTTTCTACTTCAATACTCGTGTTATTAAATTGGTTCACAAAACAGGATCTAAGGATGACCTTAACAATTGGAGGCCAATCTCTTGTCTAACTTCATTGTACAAAATATATGATTCCATCCTTGCTAGGAGGTTGAGTCCCTTAATGGATAGTATCATTCTCCCTGAGCAAAAAGGTTTTATAAAAGGTAGATATATTCTTGATGCTATTATCTCAATTTGGAAAGGTCTTGATTTTGCCAAAGAAATGAACATTAATACTTTCTTCTTCAAAATTGACTTTGATAAGGCTTATGACAGCATTGAATGGGATCTTATTCTCCAATCTTTGCATTACATAGGTGCTGGAAAATATTGGTTTATCAAGTTTTTTAGTATTCTTTTTGGAAATGCTCATTCTAAGGTGGCAATGAATGGTCAACTATCCACTCCTTTGAGGTTGTGTAGATCCATAAGACAAGGGTGTCCTCTAGCCCCCCTCCTTTTTGCAATTACTAGTGATGCTTTGGGCTGGCTTGTGAAGGACTCCATAGTTCAAGGCACTATTCAAGGTTTAGAGATCCCCAAGCTCAATCTCACCTTTGCCTGCAAATGTTTGCTGATGATACTAACATGTTGGTGAGGGCTGATGATTCGTCTACTGCCAACTTTCTCAAGTGTCTTAATCTTTTCTGCTTAGCTAGTGGTTCTGTTGTTAATCATAGAAAACCTGGTTTTTTTGCTTCCAATAACTTGATTCCTGAATGTGTTAGTATTGCAGGTTGTAATATCATTAAAAACGACACTATTTTCAGGTTGCTGGGCATCCCAATGGGGTTTGAAACCAACAATGATCAGAGATGGACTTGAATCTTAGATAAATTTTCTGCTAAAATCTTCAAGTGGATGGATATGCAGCATAATATCTCTCAAAGATCATTTATTCTTAAGCATTACATTTTGCCTTCTCTGACCTACTTTTTGGCTTGTTGGCAGCCTACTAAAAAAGAGATTGCTCAAGCCATCTCTCTGGCTAGGAGATTTTTGTGGGGTGGCTCCAAAATTCCAAAAGTGTCTTGGAATATTTGTTGCATGAAGAAGTCAGAGGGTGGGCTTGGTCTTATTTGCCTTACTAGAATGGCTACTCAAATGGCAGCCAAATGGATTCTTAGATCTCTTTCCTCTTATCACTTCTGGGCTTGTCTGATTAAAAGAAATGTTAATAAGTTTCGTATAAAAAGTAATAAAAGTTGGACTAATTGTAAGCTTTGGGATGTTGTTTTATCTCCTACTTTATTTGTTCCTAAAGGTAGTTCCCTGGTCTACAATTTTTGGAAAGCATGGATGTTGGTCAAGGAGAATTATAAACTCCCAATCTGGTATTCTAACAACATCTCCTTTTTCTTGCAAGACTCTCTTTGGATTGGTTGGTCAGTTAATGAAATCAATTCTTCTCTGCCTATTAGATGGAATAAGTGTAAACAGAATGGTTTTGTTTGTTGGCAGGATATGATAAGGGATGGGGAGGTGATTGAAGATAGTGTCATTTTGGAAATTGACTCATTGTCCTTGTCTTGTAAACAGATTATTCTAGAGAAGAAAATTAAGATGTTGGAAAACTTGGGTAGCAACCGCTGGAGGAAGGATGTTACCATAGGAGAGGTGGCTCAAGACATGTTTGCTAATTATAGAAGAAACTACAAATGCATCACGGAAATTACTGGAAGACTTAATAGAAAGTGGAACCTCTCTTGGTCTGCTCAGCAATGGAAGTGCAAGTTACAGTGCACTTGGTCCTTCCCTATTGCTAATAAGCAATCCTGCTTGTTATGGTTTATTCTCCATAAAGGAATTTGGACAAGTAGCAAAGCTAGAAAGTATAAAGTTGATGCAGGTCTTTGTCATCTCTGTGGTATGGAAGAATTGGAACATCTCTTCTTCAAATGTAAGTTTACCTCGGGATACTCGAATGGTATCAGACAATACTGCAAAACTACTAGGAATAAAGTTCTAGGATTCAGAGAGCTTCTTATTGGAGAGTCTAGCAAAATGGATATTTTTCTATGGCAGTTACTGAGGGCCCACATCCTGTGGTCTATTTGGAAGAACAGAAAGAGTAAAATCTTTGACAGAAGGTGTAAGGATCAGCTTTTCGCCTGTCTTGTTGGTATGAAAAGAATCCTTAAACATTGTTTGACCTATTGTAAAGAAATTCCTCATGAGGAATCCAGCCCATTTGTAATCATTAAAAAATAGCATTGTAACTCTTGGAGGGAAAGAATGTTGCAGATTCACTCACAAACTAGATTAGATATGATCAGCTTTTTAAACATGTACTTAGAAAGCCTTCTGATGTAATATCCCTATTTGGGAAATTCTCCCCTACAGATTGTGGACCTTGTTTGGTTGCTAGAATTCCCTCGTTGTGAGGGTCTCTTGTAATTTTGTGGGGGTCTCTTGTAATTTTTGTGATTTGCATTAATTTTATACTTTCTGTTTTTCTAAAAAAAATACGAATCTTTAGAGAGTCTCTCTCGGTGATTGCGCGCCGATTCATCTCTCTCTCTCTGGGTGCTTGCGCGCCGATTCATCTCTCTCTGGCTTCTCTCATTCATCTCAGGGGAGATTGCGCTTGCGCCCGCTGATAGCAGGCGCCCTTTTTTTCACTGCCTGAGGAAGACGCTTCCGCAAATCCATATGCGCTTCGCTGTTGTCGCGCTCGCAGATTTTTCCCGTCAGCTTCGTCAGCCTTCTCCGTGAGCGTTCATAATAAAAGGAGGCGAAGGAACACTGGCTGCTCCACCACTAACTCCCGCTATACTCATTCATCCCCATTGACTTACTTATTCCCTAACAGAAAATGCGGCAGCAAGCTCCACATCGAGCCCCCGCAGCTCTGCATCCCGCCCTTCTCCTCATATTGCTGCTCCTCATCCATTTTCAAGCCGTATTAGCCTACTCGCTGCACAGGGACGAGGAAGATGGCAGATCATGGGAACATCCCCATGAACCCGAGGCTAAATTTGAGCCCAAGCCTTGGAAGCAATACAACGAGCCCCAGCACAAACATGTGCCTATGCCAATGTGCCTATGCCAATGTATGAGGAAGAAGAGGAGGCAAAACCCATGCACAAGCATTGGCGCAAAGAGGTTCACATCATCAAATACCTACAACCAAAGCCCAAGCCCAAAATAGAAGAGCAGGAGGAGGAGCTCACGCCCACTCTCACACCACATTGGAGAAGGAAGAAGGCAGTGGTGACTGTGAAGCCCGCCTACGAAGGGCCAAAGGTGGTTAAATACTACGGGCCCGAGCCTCCCAAGGAAGAAGAGGAAAAGCCCGAATATGTGGTTGTTAAAGAAGAGCCG
>CM035419.1:145547453-145582453 GCA_020310875.1 Ceratopteris richardii
ACACTATTGCAGGACTTAGAGGGACGTGGTGCAATCATTTCATGGGAAAATCTATGATGAGGTAAACTTATAGCTTGGTTTCATATTTTTAGTTGTTGTTTATAAATATCATGTCAATTTTTCTCATTTTACGCATATGCTTTGTTGCAGGATTTTAGGTGTAAAGTTTTTTATTCCCTTGAGCATAGGTATGGTAGTGCTTTTCCACAATTTTGTATTACACTCATATGTGGCAATGGTGCACCATAATTTTGTATTTGTTTCCTATATGGAAGTGCTCTTCCACATTTTGTATTCAGTTCCTATATGAAAGTGCTTTGCCACACTCTTGTACATGCTTCATTTATGGAATATAAAACTTTTTTGTACATGATTCATGGTTCATTTTGCTCATCTCTTTTGTGTCCGATAGTAATTTGCTATATAAAATCATGTTTTGGTTTCCATAAGAGTACACATCACATGTAGTTGCTTTTGTTTGGGAAGAGTGTATTGTCTTTTGCTATATTACATCATGATAATGTTGCTACAATAAGAGAGAACACACTTTGCCCAAAAAACTTCTGCAGATATGGTCATTGATATATCTATCGATATTTCCAGTAGACATCAGTATACGTGTCGATATGCTACCAGGTCAACAGTATTGATGTCAGTATAAGTGTTGGTATTACCGGTGCTTATACCGGTGGTTATACCGACACCCATACTGATGCCTATACCGGCACTTTGCTATCGATGCCTATACCGACTAATACACCGATGTTGGGCCGAAAACATGCCTCTTCAATTTCCTCCGGAGAAGCCTAGGTATAACCCTGATATGTTGTACTGAAGCTAGCTAAGGATGATTTTCCTAAATCTAATGAGGAGAATTAAATCATCACCAAGCTTCCTTATGAATCTTCTATTGGTAGTACCATGTATGCTTTGGTAGCTATCAGATGAGACATTGCATTGCTACTTGGATTTGTGAGCACACATATGTTGAATCCTTAGAGGAAGCATTGGGAAGTGAAATATGACTCCATTAAAGACTCCTCACCCGTTAAAAAAATATAAATCCTTCTTAGTTTTTCAAAGTTCATCATAAAAATCACGAATTGAGTAAAAGGAAATGCTTGCTCCTATTACATGGTTCATTTGTTGGAGTTCGAGGTTTGCAAAAGCATGTGAATAGCACAAGGAAGAAGAAGAAGCTTGGAGCACAACACACAATATTGAATGTATTACCACTAGAATGTACAAAGAAAGATGCACCTAACTGCCTGCAAATGCTTGAGACCTGGGAAATGCATAAGAATGATCATCTATGAGACAACAAACTGAATATTTGGTGGAGTAATGCATAAGTAAATCAAGCATCCAATAGCCTGTTGATAGAGAACAACATTACATGCATCTCCAACATCATGAAGAATCAATCATAAACCTATCTCCAAAGGAGTGGCAATAGGTTTACAATCTTCAAGGCCAAAACACTGTAATAATGTGTCAATATATTTGGTTTGACACAAAGCCATTCTGCCATGAAATCGCATAAAATGAATGCCCAAATAATGATGCAAATGTCCCAAATCAGACATCTCAAATGAGCCATGTGAATGAGCCTTAAAATTAGCAATATGCTTCTCATGAGCACCAGTGAGCAGCATGTCATCAACATACACAACAATGATCAAAAGCACACCATTTGCATGCTTAACATATAAGGTGCTTTTAGTATGCATGTTCTCAAAACCATGTGCAATCAGATAGGCATGTATCTTTTCATACCAAGCAGGTGGTGCTTGTTTCAAACCATATAATGCATTCTTCAACCTGCACACTTGGTTTTCATGCACTTTTTGCACAAAGCCATGGGGCTAAAAAACTTACACTTCTTCATGCAAGTCACCATTTAGCAATGCAATTTTAATGTACCGACGCGTATACTGACGCTCATACCGGCGCACTGTTTTAAGTGGACCCGAGAGCAAAAATTCGACATTTTCTCACGTTTTGAAACGAAGTCTGCTACTGTCAACTTTGCATGCATGAGCTACATCTCTCTCTTTCTCTCTCTCTCTCTATCTCTCTCTCTCTCTCTTTGTGCACACCTCTCTATTTCTCTAGATCTGAAGTTTTGGTAAGTATCAGACACACTATAGCACTCTTTTCTCTTTATTTATGTTTTCCCTTTTCTAATTTCTCTTCTCTTTAGTTTTGCAAGAGTTTTCGATGTCAGGTCTTTGGAATTCGACAAAGGACAACATTCAGTGGACTTTGATGACAATGATCAAAACAATTACATCGATGTAAGCGATTGTTTTGTTTTTTATTGATAAAGAGAGAGAGAGCGAGACAGAGACATATATACCTACATACACACTGACATATGTATACACACACATATGTGCATACACACATGCATATGCATACATACATACATACACACACATATGCATATACATACACACATGCATATACACACATACATACATACATACACACATGTATATGCATATACATACATAGATACATACACATGCATATACATACACACATGCATATGCATACATACATACACACACAATTGCATATACATACACACATGCATATACATACATGCATACACACACATGTATACATACATACACACACATATGCATATACATACACACATGCATATACATACACACATATGTGCATACACACAAGCATATGCATGCATACATACACACACATATGCATACATACACACACATATGCATACATCCATGTACACACACATGTATACATACACACATGCATATGCATAGACACATACACACACATATGCATACATACATATACAGACACATGTATACATACACACATGGATATGCATACATACATACATTTGTGCATACACACATGCATATGCATACATACATACACACACATAAGCATACATACACACATGTATACATACATGCATATGCATACATACATACACACATATTCATATACATACACACATGCACATACACACACATACACGCATATATGCATATACATACATACTTGCATATAAGCACACACATATCTGCATACATACATGCATATAGATACACACACATATGCATATACATACACACACATGTATACATACATGCATATGCATACATACATACACACACATATGCATATAAATACACACATGCATATACACACACACATATGTGCATACACACATGCATATGCATACATACATACACACACATATGCATACATACACACACATGTATACATACATGCATATGCATACATACATACACACACATATCCATATACATACACACATGCATAAACATAAACACATATGTGCACAACATGCATATGCATACATACACACACACACATATGCATACATACACAGACATGTATACATACATGCATATACATACATACAGACACACATATGTGCATACACACATGCATATGCATGCATACATACACACACATATGCATACATGCACACACATGTATACACATATGCATACATACACATATTCATATACATACACACATGCATATACATACACACATATGTGCATGCACACATACAGATGCATACATACATACACACATATGCATACATACACACACATGTATGCACACATGCATATGCATACATACATACACACACATATGCATATACATACACACACGCATACACACACACACATATGTGCATACACACTTGCACATGCATACATACATACACACACATATGTGCACACACACATACATACACACATATACATACACATGCATACACACATATACATACACACACATACATAAACACATATATAAATAATTAAATATCTATAAATAGATCTTTAAATTTTTAGGGTAGATATATATATATATATATATATATATATATATAATTATATATATATATATACATATATATATGTATAGTATATATATATAATTAAATATACCAAAAATAGGATTTTTGAGTTTTTACATAAACACACACATACATACACACAAAAATATGAAATATTAGAGGAAAATCTAAATATATAAAATATACATAATTAAATATGTAAACAATAGATCTTAAAATTTTTAGGATATATATATATATATATATATAATTAAATATACCAAAAAGAGGATTTTTGAGTTTTTAGGGTTTATATATATATATATATATATATATATATATATATATATATATATATATATATATATATATATATATATATATATATATATATATATATATATATATATATATATATATCCTAACATCTCCACATTGGATGAGATGGGATCTCCACGTACACCTTGGGGAGCTCATGACCATGATGGCTCCAAGATATATCGCATACGTGATGGAGCTCCGATGATGGATGCGATCGAAAAGTCTATGCGTCAACACATTCGACACCTTTGCTCCATACAGTTTGGACATTCTATCATGTTAAAGTGGAGCGAACAAGATAAAAATTCCAAAAATTATATCACACAGTCGATATATGAAGAGTACCGGCCAACACCTGAGCATCCTATTGTGAGTTGAGAATGGATTCATCACAGGGCACGCGAGGTGATGTCTCATCGGTGGTCCGAGACTCTCGATGCTTTCAGAGCAGGCTTACGGAAGTTTGTGTGGTTAGATGTTGACGAGTGGGAATCGATTCATGATGAGCAGCAACATACTCTTGACCGATATCGTCAGGAGCGAGATGCGACGGCCACACATTTAGATACAATTGGAACGTCACATTTGGGTAGCGATGGATACGATAGTATGTGCTACCAATTTGTAAGTATCATTTGAATTATTGAATTTGTTTGTGTTATGCACATCGTGTGTGTTCATCTAACATTTTGCATTTTTTTATAGGAGTTGGTAGTGGGTCATCCTCTGACGCGAACTGAAGAATCTTATGGATATCGTCATGGATTGGCTACACTGTTGCAGGACTTAGAGGGACGTGGTGCGATCATTTCATGTGAAATTCTATGATGAGGTAAGCTTATAGCTTGGTTTCATATTTTTAGTTGTTGGTTATAAATATCATGTCAATTTGTGTCATTTTACACATATGCTTTGTTGCAGGATTGTAGGTGTAAAGTTTTTGATTCCCTTGAGCATATGTATGGTAGTGCTTTGCCACAATTTTGTATTACACTCATATGTGGCAATGGTGCACCATAATTTCGTATTCGGTTCCTATATGAAAGTGCTCTACCACATTTTGTATTCAGTTCCTATATGAAAGTGCTTTGCCACACTCTAGTACATGCTTCATTTATGGAATATAAAAGTTTTTTGTACATGATTCATGGTTCATTATGCTCATCTCTTTTGTGTCCGATAGTATTTTGCTATATGAAATCATGTTTTGGTTTCCATTAGAGTACACATCATATGTACTCGCTTTTGTTTGGGCAGAGTGTATTGTCTTTTGCTACACAACATCATGATAATTTTGCTACAACAAGAGAACACACTTTGCCCAAAAAAATTTTGCAGATATGGTCGTCGATATATCCATCAGTATTTCCAGTAGATGTCATTATAGACATCGGTATACGTGTCGGTATGCTACCAAGTCACCGGTACTGATCTCAGTATAAGCATCGATATTACCGATGCTTATACCGCTGCTTATATCGACACCCATATTGATGCCTATACCGGCGCTTTGCTATCGAGGCCTATACCGACTAATACACCGATGTTGGGCCGAAAACATGCCTCTTCAATTTCCTCCGTAGAAGCCTAGGTATAACCCTGATATGTTGTAGTGAATCCAGCTAAGGATGAATTTCCTAAATCTAATGAGGAGAATTAAATCATCATCAAGCTTCCTTATGAATCTTCTATTGGTAGTACCATGTATGCTTTGGTAGCTATCAGATGAGACATTGCATTTCTACTTGGATTTGTGAGCAGACATATGTTGAATCCTTAGAGGAAGCATTGGGAAGTGAAATATGACTTCATTAAAGACTCCTCACCTATTAAACAAATATAAAGCCTTCTTAGTTTGTCAAAGTTCATCATAAAAATCACAGCATTGAGTAAAAGGAAATGCTTGCTCCTATTACATGGTTCATTTGTTGGAGTTCGAGGTTTGCAAAAGCATGTGAATAGCACAAGGAAGAAGAAGAAGCTTGGAACACAACACACAATATTGAATGTATTACCACTAGAATGTACAAAGAAAGATGCACTTAACTGCCTGCAAATGCTTGAGACCTGGGAAATGCATAAGAATGATCATCTATGAGACAACAAACTGAATATTTGGTCAAGTAATGCATAAGTAAATCAAGCATCCAATAGCCTGCTCATAGAGAACAACATTACATGCATCTCCAACATCATGAAGAATCAATCATAAACCTATCTCGAAAGGAGTGGCAATAGGTTTACAATCTTCAAGGCCAAAACACTGTAATAATTTGTCAATATATTTGGTTTGACACAAAGCCATTCCGACATGAAATCGCATAAAATGAATGCCCAAATAATGATGCAAATGTCCCAAATCAGACATCTCAAATGAGCCATGCAAATGAGCCTTAAAATTAGCAAAATGCTTCTCATGAGCACCAGTGAGCAGCATGTCATCAACATACACAACAATGATCAAAAGCACATCATTTGCATGCTGAACATATAAGGTGCTTTCAGTATGCATGTTCCCAAAACCATGTGCAATTAGATAGGCATGTATATTTTCATACCAAGCAGGTGGTGCTTGTTTCAAACCATATAATGCATTCTTCAACCTGCACACTTGGTTTTCATACCCTTTCTGCACAAAGCCATGGGGCTAAAAAACATACACTTCTTCATGCAAGTCACCATTTAGTAATGCAATTTTAATGTACAATTGATGTACATTCCAAGCGTGATGAGCTACAAGTGCACAGATGTTACGAACAATAGTCATTCGGCAAGTAGGAGCAAAGGTCTCATCAAAATCAATACCTCTTTTTTAAGCATAACCATTTGCAATAAGCTTACCTTATACCTGTCAACTATTCCATTAGGCTTATGCTTCAACTTGAATACCCACTTAGTGCCAATGGCCTTCTTTCTAGGAGGAAAGTCACATAAAGACCAGATACTAGTTTTCATGATAGCATCATATTCTGATTGCATAGGGGCCATGCAATTTTTTGAATTTTATGCTTCATCAAAAGAAATAGGCTCATTATCTAGAGACTAGATGCACCCATAGCATAGCAATCTGATGCAAGAGGCACTATGAGAGCCTGACTAAGTATGATATGATAGAGGTGCATCTAATTTGCTATCACACAAGGTCTACACTAACCATTTTTGGCATAGCTTTTGCCTCCTCAATATCAGCTCTCTCATCAACTAGTGCATCATGTAAATCTGCATTAGAAATGGAACGATCTACAGAAAGCAAAACCTATCATTTTATTCGATTGTGTGATAATATCAGTATCCATGTGTTGAGAGCAGTATGGGCACCCAAGGACTGACTAGACAAGGAAGCCAGGGAACCCAAGGATTGACGAGACAAGGAAGCCAACGGAGAGAGTCAGAACAAGGTGAAGGAGTAAGTAGACAAAGCAGTCGACGCAAATCTGGCAGATAGGCCCTTCAATTTTTCCAATCTACATCTTTTAACAGTGATTCTTATCACTAACAATCATTGTAAATACCATTTCATATTTTTGTAGCTCCATTTTGTGCAAGCCAAGGAGTCCTTGAGCTTGAGGAGCCTTAGAAGTACCTACATATCAATTTTTGTATTTTTTAGACTCCGTTTGAGCCCTCAAATTGGCCCTGGAACCTAATTTTTAACTAGGCCGGACACTAGGTCTGGACAGGGCCAAAACCTAGCCAAAAACTATAAAAAGAGCTAGAGAGCTCATTTTTGAGGTCAGATTGTAATTGAAACGAACTTGTAAGAGCATTTTGAAAGTAATCTAAAAGCTCCATTGATTCTCACTCTTTGTCTTGCCGTGTGCGCGCGTGTGTGTGTATGTGTGTGCATGCTAGTGTGCTTCTCACTCACGCACTTGTGCCGCCACTTGCTCGAGGTCTTCATACCATCCTCACGTCTTCCCGGATTGACATTAAAGGAGGTGCTACTCATCATTGAGCTACACCAAATTTTGGCGCCGTTGCCGGGGATCGAGCTTTGAGGACGAGCGTGTGATGGTAAGACGTAGAGTTGACGCGTTGGAGTTGTAGGTATTTTCTTCACTCTCATCGATTTTCTTTTACTTCTTTACCATCTTCATTTCCATCATCATCATCACCACCTACCACCTCCATATCCATCATCGCGAAAATTTCAGTTTTTTGACTATATCCCCACCTCCACCTCATTTCCCTCATTTCACTTGTGAGAGAGAGCGAGAGAGCGAATTTGCATGTGCTGTTTTTTGCATGTTTTCTGAGCTGTCTTGCAGGTACAGGTCACATCACCATCTCCAGCCTTCCGCGCAGGTACGGAACTCGACGAAACTGTCTCGCAGTCGCCGCCTTCTGTCCATCGCGATTGACAGAAATTTTCACTTGTTGGTAAATCTGAGTGCACCACAGTGGACTAGAGACTCTGCACACCACATTCCCACTAAAATTTTTGAAAATCTTGCAAAACTTCAGTCCATCGCGATTGACAGCCCTGTCCATCGTGATTGACAGCTCTGTCCATCGCGATTGACTGCCAGTCCATCGCGACCGACTGAACCCTCTGTCCATCGCGATTGACTGAAGTCTCTGACCATCGCGACCGACCGCCTGTCCATCGCGATTGACTGAAGTCCTTGTCCATCGCGATTGACTGAAGTCCCTGTCCATCGCGATTGACTGAAGTCCCTGTCCATCGCGATTGACTGAAGTCCCTGTCCATCGCGATTGACTGAAGTCTCTGTCCATCGCGATTGATTGCCTGTCCATCGCGAGTGACAGCCCTATCCATCGCGATTGACAGCCAGTTCTAGCCAAATTTTTAGGGTTTGTTAATTGAAAAGTTGGGCTAAGTTTGGGCACAAATATTATGCTCTTGAGCACATGGGGAAGCTTTAGGAAAACAACTTGGGGAAAACCTGTTGCACAGTGATCCTGTTTGAACCCTGTCGTAACCCTAGAACCCTGAACGGTCACAACTTTTTCATACGAGATCCATTTTTTGAGCTCTTGTGCTTGTTGGAAAGCTCGTGGCATATACTACACGCCCTCAACTGTTTTTTATAAAGATAATGCGTTGATTTTCAGAGAGGGTATTTTGAAGTTGACCATACCCAGGGGGCTCAAAGTCAGGGGTCTTTAGAATTATTTTCCTAAAAGTCACAATGCAAATATGTGTTTATGTTACATGAATGAAAGTGGTTGGTTGTGTCCTTTGAATCTAAGCATTGAGCTAACCGTGGGACTTTTATAGGTCCATTGAGAGCAACAGAGAGCATACAAAGCAAGGTTTCTTTGCAAACTTGAGAACCGGGTTCTCGAGCACCATAAAGCAAGGGATCAACAAGTAAGGTTGGAATATTCTCAACTCCCTCTGTCATTTCCTAGCTCAAGCTAAGAACGAGTAGAGGTAGGAGTAAGTCAGGTTGACGATAGGCAGCTATCAAGTTGAAGACTACCTAAAAACTCAAGTTCAAGTTAAAAACATAATCTCTGTACTGTCGATAACCTAAAGGAAAAGAATCTAACGTGGAACGATCAACCTAAAGTACAAGAACATTCAAGTGTTCCTGACGACGTGATATCAGACAAGACCATAAACACAATAATTAACTAAAAAGAATCAAGTGACTGGTACCAATTAATCGGCAACGAGGTTGTACTCTGAAAAAATTGGGCTAATCAGTTAGGCATATGAACCTTAGATCAGGACGACATTTAGCAAGGGAAAGACAAAGCCTTAGGTCTTCAGAGGCTAGTGTCAATCACACTGCAAGGTCTTGGGCCCAGCAGTTGAGCCACCACTCATACTACCCTAGCTCTGAGACCAGTGAGTCAGAAATGTCTCAAGGCATGGACAGACCTACGGGAAGTTCAGGAGTGCCTTATTTGTACAGGGTAGAAGGCCCTTACAAAACACAGCTGGAATATCTTAGGAACAACCGACTAGGTGCTAGCATCTATGAGGACGGCCTAGGAAGATCGGTGGTCCAGATTAAAAACCCTGACCAATCCATTGGACTAGAGCACCCAGCTGTCAAGTTTGAAAATGGTGCATACCTGGACAAAGAAGGAACTATATATGTAGTCACTAGTCACCCTGATAGGACAGATGACTTTGGGAAAGTAATCTCAGAAGCGGACTTAGGTGACCTGGAACAAGGGAACATGGGTGCGGAACCTAGAACCCCTCGAGGTAAATCAGTTCTCACTAGGATTATCACGCCTGAATGGGTCCCCCAAGACAACAAGAGCATAGAGTTGCTCCTCAATCGAGAAACTGATGAAGCCTTTTGGAGGTATAAGTCTAATCAGCCAACAGACATAGGAAATATCATGATCTATGAGTTTAAGGATCCGGATAGCCCAGGCAGAGTGACCTACCTAGATCATGCTTCAGAACGGATCTTTGTGGTGACAGAAAATGATAGGCATGCCTACACTTGGAAGGGTGAATTTATTTTCCCCCAACCAAGATCAAATGTATCCTATGGTCACCCTGGGGCTGGAACTTCCCAAGCTCATGGTACGCAAAGAGACAGAAGTAGAGATAGACCAGAAGTAAGTTTTGCCAACCCAGTGGGCAGAGAAAGAACGAGAACAGAGACGAATAGGGTAGAACCTGAGATGCATAGAGCCCACAGGAACCAAAGAAATGTAGATGGATTCCCTCTGCCGAGACCTAGAGAGCACACAAGAACCTTGAGACCCACCCAGCTAGTTAAGTCCATGAAGAATTACTTTGATGGCACAGGAGATCCCTATGATCATGTGGCGGAGTTCAAGCAAGTCTTGAGAGCTGAACAAGTGGAGGATCTGTTCACGCAGTACAATGCCTTCGGTCTAACCCTTAGGAACACAGCACTTACATGGTTTCAGCCATTAGATGAGCGTCAGTTCAGGAGCATAGACCCTCTCCTAGAGGCATTTATCGTAGAGTTCTCTAAAAGCGGCATAAGACACAATACCTCCTCATTGATTCACAGCTTCAAACAGACCCCCCAAGAGACTGTCAGATTGGCCGGAAGAAGATTTAGACAATATCTTGAAAGGTGCCCTATTTCGGAACTACCCACATCTGCTAAACAAGTAGCCTTATTCCTTGATGGATTGCTGAGTACGAAATTGAGATCCTATGGGTATCTGAAGGACCCTAGGACCATAGAAGAATGTGTACGCATGTGCATTGACATTGAAGATAACCTAGGGGAAGAGCTAGAGCTTTCCAAAATCTACAAAGATTCAGATAGTGCATCTAGTCACTCTTCCTCGCAATCCACATCAATCGAGGAACTTGCCGAAAAGGTAGCTCAGAAATTAGGTGTAACTAGCAAACAAATCCCAAGGTTTGCCCCAGCGAAGAGGTGCTATACATGCGGTGGTGACCACATGGCAAACGTGTGTCCCATTATGGCTCAACCCCAGGTCAATCCTAATAGCCAATATTGCACCATAGAACGAAGATACACCAATCACACCGCACAAGATTGCCCATACAACAAGCAGGCAGTTAGGCAACCATACCCACAGCCCTACCAACAAGGCAGATACCAGAACCAGTACCCTCCACCACCACAATATGCTAGACCCCAACAAACCTATCAGCAACCATATCAGGCCCAACAGAGACCCCAACCGGTACTAGCTCAACAGCCTCCAAACCCCGCTAACGTGATTCCAGTAAAGTATGCTGTTGCAGAAGAAAACCTGAATAGGGCCATAGTACCAGTAACCCCATTGATCTCGGAAAGTGACCCAAGTGACCATAGCTTTGATTCTACACATGTCGATAGTCCCCAGGCTTACTACATGCAGTCTCCAGAACATGGTGAGTCTTACTATAGTGAAGAACCAAGTGAACCTAGTTGGGAGTCAGATTACACGAACGTCATGTATGCAAACCCCAACCCCAGGCCTCAACCTAGGCAAGTAAGACCTCCATTCCCAAGAGGACCGTGCTACAGATGCCAAGGAGATCATCTCATTCGTGGTTGTCCCTTGCCTCCACCTACACAACCCCAGTCAGTGACTATCCAAGGTTTCTGCCAAGATTGTGGAAAAGAACACCTCTTACGAGATTGCCCTAAGAATCCTAACAATATGCCAAAAATCACTCCAATCAACGTTATTGGGTTAGTGGTAGATTCCACAGGAAGTGTCACTTCCACTGCTCCCGTACAGGTAGTCACTCGTGCTCAAGCCTTGCAGCAGAATCAAGGGGTAAACCAGGAAAAGAACTCAGAGGCGAGTGAAACCGAGAGCGTAACAAAGAAAAGAACTAGAGCATGGAAAGATAGTCGAGAAAGAATGAAAAGACAATGGGCAAAAAAGATAAACGAACTTGAAGAAAGCATAAGAGAAACCAAAGCAAGGATAACTGAACTCACAGCTCCAACTCCCTCTCACATTACCCCGCCTCCACCATTCCCACCTCCATCCGTACCACCACCATCCCCACCGCCTCATCAAATCCCACCGCCCCCTAGAGTAGGATCAGTCGTAGCTGACCCCACTCCCGAGGACCTTAATATGATGCTTAAAGCATATCAGGCCAGAATCCAAGAAGAGGCCAACCATCACCGATCATGAAAAGTGCTACCCTAGAGCCGAGCTAGAGCTTGAACGAACTAAGATTTGTGCCAAAATGGTGGAATTGGCTCAGACCATGTTTGAGGCCAGCCGCCTATTTAACATTTCTAGTTCAGCTAAGACGCAGTTACACTTTGATGGACTGCTGGAAAGAATAGAGAAGTTAATTGCACAATCAGAGAAGGAATCTGCCCCTCAACGAAAGGAGAGGGCAAGAGAACTGATAAGCCAGCCTCTTCAGGAAGCCCATGTGCCTCCTCAAGAAGCTTATCTTCCCCCCCAAAAGTCACATGAGCCTCCCCCGAAAGCTTATGTACCTCCACAGGTGACCCACATTCCTTCCCAGAGAGTGTATGAGCCTGCTCGGAAGAGTAACAGAATAAGCAATCCTCCCCAAGAAGCTTGTGCTCCAGCCATTTATGAGAGCAAGGAGAGAGCCAACGGAAGAATAAGCCCTCCTTCCCAGGTTGCTTATGTGCCCAATTCTACGGAGCCGGACACTTCTTCTTCTATGAATCGGTTTGCACCAGACTTCCTACGGGAGATTCAAGAAGACAAATGGGAAAACGAAAGCGAGGTCGCCCCTCCTTTTGAACTTGTGGACGATGCACACGACCAATTCCCACAAGACATCCCATCCGTCTACGGGGAACATGAGAGTACTCAATCTCACGAGAGATTGGACTTTGAATCTAATTCCATACAAGAGTTACCCCACTTCACAGGCCCATGGGAAGCAAAATCCACGTGTATGAGAGCACCCACAGTCATGGTAAGGAACGACGACTCAGTCATACCAAGGAACACGGAGGTAGTAACGAACACCAAGGTGCAGCGCAATCTCACTTTGAAAGAACTGCCTGAGGATAGACCAAACGCGGGGAAATATGCAGCCAGTCGAGTAACTGAAGTTGCAAAACCTCATTCCCGGGTAGGATCCCATAGGACAGTGCCAGAAATTCCCTTGGATAAGATAGGAGATATGTGCGAAGGTGAAGAAGGGAACACCTATCTTCCCATTACCTACCAGGAGTACACCACCAAGGCAATTTTGGACTCAGGTGCAGGAGTTGCAATTGCCACCACCTCCTTATGGAAGCGTTGGGGCAAGCCGGCACTCAGGCCGACGAGAATGAAATTGCAGATGGCCGATGGTCACATAGAGAGACCCCTAGGATTGCTAGAAGGAATAACTCTCACCACTTGTGGTGTCGAGTTTGAACATACCTTTGCCATATGTGACTTCAGCAAAAATCATGCCTATGAGATGATTTTGGGAAGACCATTCATGCGACAGTTGCAAGTGGTACAGGATTGGGGAACCAATTCTTTGTACCTGCAGCACTTAGGTGTTACAACCAAAGTCAATCTCAAGGATTATTCTCATAGAGATGTCCCTCCTATCCAATGGAATCCCATCCATAGAGCCAAAGATGATACAGAATCTGTGCATTCCATAGGATCAGGATCCTCCTGGATGCACGAAGACACTCACTTATGGATGTGCAAAGTAGCAGTGGAGGAAGAGAAGAGAGAAAAGGCCAGAGAAATAGGTGCAAACGAAACCCATAGACCCATTCAAGACCCAGCCTATGCACCTGTAGTTTTTCCAGACGAGGAATTTGAACCCCATGGCTGGGCAGAAATTTTAGCAACAATGGACGTAGCCATCAATGAAGAACAATGGACTCCTCACTGTGATGAGGATGGCTATGATATTTCAGTCTTCTCCATTGAGCCAATCATGGGAGAGGCAGTTTTAGAAGAATGCGAACCGAGCCCTGATGCATTTGAGGATGCAAGTGACTCCGATCTAGAGTCAATCATTATGGACCCTCCATTTGCATCAGATGAAGAATACTTCCATGAAGTAGAATTTCAACCTCAGAAGCATGGAGAGGTTACAAATGATGTAAGATTAGCAACACATATGACCTCGAAGGAAGAAGGAAAGAAACGAAGAAAGAAAGAAGTTTTACCAGAGGAGGAAGAATCTTTGTTTGAGGTCCCAGAAAATTTTAAGAAGTACGAGATAGATGACAGGAGAGTCATGGTAAGAATGCCTAAACGAGAGGCACAATCCGGAGAGGCCTATGATAACAAAGAAACCACCAAGAAAATCGTAGTGGCCCTAGAAGAAGGAGAGGAGAGATGTACGTATATAGGCCATGACCTGACAGAAGAAGAAGAGTACGAATTGATTACCTTGCTAAGAGAATACAGAGATGTATTCGCTTGGAGTTACAAGGATTTGAAAGGTGTTGACCCTGACATATGCTCACACACCATCCCCATGACCTCAGATGCCAAACCCTCTAAGCAAAAGCCTTATACATATAACGATAATTACGCAGCTAAGATCAAAGAAGAGATAGATAGACTGGTTGAAGCTGGATTTATCTACGAAATTGAGCACACCGAATGGGTATCCCCCATAGTGGTGGTGCCCAAGAAGAATGGCAAGCTGCGTGTGTGCATTAACTTGAAAAAGGTTAATGCCGCCACGATTCGAGATAACTATCCGCTTCCCATCACAGAACATCTCTTAGAAAGAGTGGCAGGCAAGGAAGTGTACAGCTTCCTTGATGGATTTTCTGGCTACAATCAAGTAGCCATAGCTCCAGAGGATCAGCACAAGACAGCCTTTGCCACAGAATGGGGCATTTTTGCTTTTAGAGTAATGCCATTTGGGCTTACCAATGCACCAGCTACCTTCCAGAGGCTGATGTGCCATGTGTTTAAGGAGTTCCTAAGAAAGAGTTTAGAAGTCTATGTTGATGATCTCTGTGCTCATTCCAATGTTAGACAAACCCATATTCCTGAACTCAGACAAATCTTTGACAAATGTAGAGAATATCAAGTCTGCCTGAACCCAGAAAAGTGCGTTTTTATGGTCAGGCAAGGCAAGATTCTAGGACACATAGTGTCAAAGAATGGCATATCTACGGACGAAGAAAAAGTGAGAGCCATAGCAGAGCTACCTAGGCCAAAGAATGTCAAGGAAGTACAAGCTTTCATGGGGCACTGTGGTTATTACCGACGATTTATACACATGTATGCTGTCATTGCAAAGCCCATGTACGGACTTCTGACAAACTTTGAGTGGACGGATGAATGTGAGAATTCCTTCCAAGAGCTTAAACGAAGATTATGTTCAGCACCAATCTTGACCACACCAGATTGGAATAAGCCATTCCATGTTCATGTGGATGCATCCAATTATGCTATTGGATGTGTGCTTGCACAACCTACTGGTGAAGGTAATATGGATCTTCCAATCGCCTATGCCAGTAGACAATTGAATGCGGCTGAACGAAATTATACCACTACAGAGCGCGAAGGATTAGGTATGGTATATGCGGTTAAAAAGTTTAGACATTATTTGCTTGCAAATAAGTTTAAATTTTTTACGGACCATCAGGCATTGTTGTACTTAGTAAACAAACCATGCAATACAGGTAGATTAGTAAGATGGTTTCTCTTGCTAATGGAATATGACTTTGAGGTTGTGGTAAGAAAAGGTAGAACCCACTTGAGAGCAGATCATCTCTCTAGGCTCACATCGGGAGAAGCCCCACAAGGAGTGTCAGATGACCTTCCTGATGCTTACTTGTTTAATTTGGAAGTGGTGCCGCAGTGGGCCAAGCCAATAGTACCAGTATTGACATACGGGCCTAATCATCCTGTGGTAAACACAAGGAACAGAGAGGTTGTAAAAGCCCAAAAATACCACATCATGGCAGGAAGCATGTACAAGCACACAGATCAAGGGATCTTGGCTTGTTGCGTAGAAGAGGATGAGTACGCTAAATGGTTGCAATTAGCACATGTAGGTGCGTTAGAGCAACACCATTCCAGACAACGAACGTTGCAGACTCTAAAGAGATTCGGAGTGCATTGGCCAACTATGGAAGCGGATGTCCAAAAGTTGTGCAAGGAATGCCCAATCTGTTGCACTAAACCACCTGTGGAACATGCCACTCTCTATCAAGTATCCATTGTGCCAGATTGGAGTGAACCTCTAGTATCATTCTTGCGGACAAACACATTCCCCCCAGACATGACTCTAGCTAGGAAAAGGAGTTTAGAACAAGAAGCCCTAGATTATTCACTCATAGGTGATAATCTATATAAGCGCGGTAAAGATGGTTACCTGAGACTGTGTGTCCATGAAAGTGAGTATCTTAAGATCTTAGAAACTGCTCACCAAGGTGTAGCAGGAGGACACTTTGGACCAGATCGGGTAATCAAGGCAATACTATTTGCGGGCTTTTGGTGGCCTACACTTCACATGGATGCACATACCTATGTGAAACGGTGTGATGTCTGTCAGAGGACTCAGTATCCTATACGCAAAGATGAGATGCCACTGAAACCTATGATGGGCGGACGTGCATTCTCTAAGTGGGGAATAGACTTCGTAGGTCCTGTTAATCCCCCAGCTAAGGGTTCTCATGCGGAATACATCATTGTGGCAACAGATTATCTCACCAAGTGGGTAGAGGTAAAAGCTACAACCAAGAACGATGCTCAAACAACTGCCAAATTCTTGTTTGAGAATGTATTCACGAGATATGGGCTACCTATAGAGCTTGTAAGTGATAGAGGCACTCATTTCTTGAATGAAGTAATTGAAAATCTACTCCAAGAATTCTTGGTAATACACAAGAAGTCTGCCCCTTATCACCCTCAAGCTAATGGACAAGCTGAGAGCACTAATAAGATCTTATGCAATGTACTGACCAAATTAGTGAACACTAAACGCTCTGATTGGGACAAACAGCTACACCATGCTGTTTGGGCATATCGAGTTGCCTACAAAACGGTACTCCAAGCCACCCCTTTTCAGATGGTATTCGGCCAAAACGCTGTGCTACCTTTGGACTTCCTGATTCCTACATTGAGAGTAGCACAAGAGCATGAATGGACAGGTCATGAGCTCTCCTCTAGAATTTTTGACCTTGAACGATTAGGAGAAACAAGACTGCGAGCTGCTGCAGGCATATATGCTGCCAAGAAGAGACAGAAGGCATACTTTGATGCCCACGTAAAGGATAAGGGTTTGAAAGCAGGAGATCTAGTCTTAGTCTATACACTAAAACAACACGCGAGGAAGCTAGAAAAGAGAGGCTACGGACCTATGATCATCAATAGAATCTCCACGAGTGGAGCAGTACAATTAGCCACGTTAGAGGGTGATGTTCTCCCTAATTATATTAGCGGATGTAGAGTCAAGTTGTATCAGGAACCCCTCACGGAGGAAATACTCAGCCGACTCAACACTGCTAAGAAACGCAAAGAGGAAGAGAAGCGAATTAGAGAAGAAGCTCAAGCAGAAGCTTTAGAACGCATCAGAAGGATGAAATTACGAAGGCAAGGTAGAGAGCAGCCTAGGACAGATGACTATGCAGACCAAGGATATCACATGGCAATGTGTGAAGTTGCAGGAACCAGCTCACCTAGGATAACTGATCGACGTCCTTTTGTAACCCTAGAAATAGGACAAGAAAAGAGTGCAAGGACTGTAAAAGCCTTGATTGACTCAGGTGCCGCCACTAGTGCTGTTAGAGTGTCTTACTGTCAAGAGTTACAGTTAACTGTCAATCCTGTGGAAGCATATCTCATAGGATTGGGAGGCGTGGAAACCCCTTGCATGGGCGAGGTGGAACTTCCCCTCTACATTCATGATGAGGCAATGACAGTTAAAGCACTAGTGTGTCAAGATGAGGATCTCACTGAACCTCTTGTCTTGGGTCAAGACTGGATCTATGACCAAGCAGTCAACTTAAACCTAAGAAGTGGACTTCTTCACGTATGGGTCAATCATAGTCGAATTACAATAGAGTTGGATAAAGGAACACTCAAGGAACTAGGAAAGGCACAGACTCCTGGTCCCTCCAGGGGTACACATGAAGATGACCATGCTGTTCTTGTTCAAAACCCTGTGTTGCAGAGGAATGATATTTGCAAAAAAGGAGTCAGGGATGCAACGGAACTCCCTTCTTTTCCAAGGGCCAGAAGGAGGCAACAACCAAAGGTGGAGCAAAGGCAAAAGAAGCAGAGTACTACCTATGCCGGACATCAAAAGAACCTGCGCAGCAGAATGTCCCAACAAGTGAACCAAGTGTGGGTGCGAAAAGGCGAACACCCGGTTGCAACCACGCCAACCGCACGGACAAAGCCTCTTATTAGTAACCAACAACACGTCACTAATAAGAAGTCTTTCGGAAATTCTGCTGCTAACGTGAAATCTATTTGGGTGCCCAAAAGGTCGATGAAGGCTAGCCCACAATCAAGACAAATTTGGGTGCCTAAGGCTTGTTTGCGGGCTCAGATAGCTATACCAAGAACACACCTTACACAGCATGATCCATTCACTCGCACAGCCTACATTCACTCATTTTCAACACCAAGGCACATGAACACGAACAGAATCAGTTGTAAATGGGCCCCTAAAAGGCCTCAGGTTAAAGCTGACACACCTATAAAGCTCTCGAGAATCTCTACGGAACCACGAGTAAAACCCATCCACTGCATTTGGCAGCCCAAGACTTGTGGCAAACCCCCTGACCCTATTGTAAATCCATGACCACCTACTAACCGCTTCACTCTCATCACATCATTTCGCTTAGCTCTTAGGCCTACCTAACTCCTAACGACACACACCAGCACCGAGCACTTATTAACTCCTAACCACTCCAGAACTTTAAGTTAATATTGTAACAGGGGACACCATGTCATTTTTGTGTCCATTGCAATGCTAACGTTTATTCATATATTCTCACAGAATCAGCTGCGACATTTTCAACATGGCGGAGGCCGCAGGAACTAGCTCTCACACAGAAACAAACCCGCAAGTGGTGGACTTGGACAGTTTACCCGTTTTGCCCGAGACAGTTGAAAGACCAGAAGAGTTGCAGGCCGTCAAAATCATACCTATTGCGGACCCTCCGCGTGGCCACACCATGCCCGTGGGAAAGACTTCACATTGGTTTACCGAGGTAGCAGGACCATTGGGGGAAGGAACGTATCTATGGGAATCAGAGCTGGACTACAATGGAAAGCAAGGCAGATACCATTTCTTTACAAGAGAATTTGAGAAGTTACAAAATGCGGAAAGTGTACGTCCGATATGGGAAAAAGCCGGATTGAGTGCCTATTTCAGTGCCCGACTCCCAAAACCTGACTTCATGCGATGCTACTATCTCATCAACACCTTGACTCCAAATCCGAACCCAAAAGGTGCAAGCTCATTTGTGATTCCATCTCTGACAAAGGGGAATGAGCTCAAGAGGTTTAGGCTATCAAACAATTTGGTGAGAGAAGCTCTGGATATGCGCGGCATGCATATTCCTACAGAAAAGGAAACCCTAGTACCGGACTACATGAAGAATCGAAGTCTCACCAAACTCAAAGACATGGTATCCATGACGCCTAATATTGCAATACACCTTCGCATGTGCATGCAACACTTTGCTTTCCCGGCGCAGGATAGATTCACCATGCCGCACAAAAAGATTTGGTTTAGCCTGTATCTGGCAGAGACACAGAGCCTCACCATCAACCTACCCCACTGGATAATTGATCAGATACACTTAGCTCACAAACGCTGGCCGCGGAAACAGGTTTTATATGGTTGCTGTGCTCTGACAAGAATCATCTATAGGTGTTTGGCTTATGACATCCCAATCCAACGAGCCCTGATGTGGAATCGGGTAGAGCAGTTTCGAGGCAGGACATCCACTGGACCCCCTTCTAAGAAGATGAGAGGCACGGTCCAAGTCCCATGTGCTCAGCCACGTGGAGCGACCCTAACACCAGAAGTCACCCCGCCACCCCGAAGAGTCCGACCATTCACACTCCGACTTCCAAGACGCAGCACCGATGGTTCCACTTTGATATTTCCTCCCATCCCAACGGATCTCGAATTTCCTAGTGGTGCAGCTTTGGAAGAACTCACTAATGAAGACTTCGAACAACTATTACAAGATGTAGAGCTGGAGACAGAAGAGGCACAACAAGCGGAAAATGTACAAACGCAGGCCACAACCTCCCAAGCACCTGTCACACCTGTTGAAGTGGAGGAAGAAGATGACGGAGATGAAGAACAGGAGGATGATGAGGAGGAGTATGATCAAGAGCACCAAGAGGAGCAACAAGAAGTGCCAGAACTTGTAGGTGCACCTGCATATACAGCTCAACTACGAAGGCTATACGACACTATCAAAGCAGTACAAGAAAGGCATCAGCTCTCTCTGGTATCAGGTCAAGCCTTGATGCAAGAAATGCTATCAGATGAAGGAGTGGACCAACATTTCATTGACACCCTCAAATTAGTGTCAGACTCCTTAGGAGTTCCAGAGGCTGTCCACACCGCAGTCCGCCAGTCCGTAAGGTATGACAAACGCAGAGTGGACACATTACCACGAGCAGGTAAGACTATCAGGATACCCGTCACAGAACCGGAAGTACCCATTGAGACCACAGCCACCCCCATAACCACCACTGACCTCTCCGCTGAAACCTTCGTTCAGACATCACCCATCTCACCCCAGCATCCCCCATCACCACCTTCTCCGCCCCCGCCACCACCTCCCACCTTGGAAGAAACGACAGTCATCACCTCTACCTCCACTTATAATCCATCCTCATTCAAATCATTCTCATTTCGAGAACCCACCTCACAAGACACCCTCTTCTCCTTCGTCACCAATCCCTTGTACACTTCGTCCCATCTATCCGCTGAACCCATGACTGGCCATCCCATAATTACCAGCGTAGTTGGAAACCCAGCACCCACGGAAGGAACCCTGTGTTTCCCGACCTACCCCCCAATACGAGTACCTCCATTCCATAACCCTCACTTCCCAGCTGGCCCCTACACCTCTTTCAACCGGACCTCACCACCACAATACCCGTCCTTTGTGGAGCAGTTCTTCCGCTCTCCCATGTTTCAAAGCCACCTTCCTCCGATGTTCGTAACGACATCAATTTACACGGACACCACACTCACTTCACCTACCATACCCACCTATATGGTAGCCCCTGCACACACCACCTTGTCTGATCCAATGGACATTTCACCAACCACAGCACCTCTCCCCACGATTTCCCCACCTTCCCCTCCCTTGCCCCCCACCTCACCACTCACATCAGTGGCACACACAGCATTCACTACCCCCCTACCCAATCCCACCTCCTCTGCATTTCAAACTATTTCCCTTGCATCTCATAATGTAAATAGTACGTTCGACACATTACTTCAGTGTGCACATCAGCTACAACAAGACTTCCATCAATTGGAAGAACGCAATGCTACCCTCCAGGCAGAATCTCAACGTCTCCAGGCTAGAGTCACCACTCTTGAGGCTGACTACCTGACGCTCCTAGACGAGCATACCACACTACAGCAGGCTCACTCCGAATTGGAATCAAAGGCATCAACTGTAGATGACCAAGCAGTCAAGGAGCTAGAAACAGTGCTTCAAGCGCAAATGATATCTAATGCCACACTCAGACGCAACATTGGGCTATTAAGGAAGCATATGGCCGCAGCACTAGAAGAGAACAAACGACTTCAACAACAAAATCAAGACAACTTTGAAGCGGCTATGGAAGGAACCGTAGGAGCAACCATTAGCCCTACCAGATACAGAGCAGTTCCATCAGAAGACATCCGCATCCTACTTGAAGAGCATGCAAATTTCCTGGAGTCATATGAAAAACTAGAGACTGAATGTGCCGATCTAAAGAAACAGTTAGCCAGTGTACCCACTGCTCAACAGGAGCCGGTAATCTTGCAACAATCTACAGAAGAAATGGAGAACCTTCGGAAACAGGTGGCAGAACTCCAAGCACGCCTCCTACCATATGAACGACCCCCCTCGCCCATTGAAGAACCAGAACCTGAAACAGTAGTGGAAATCCCCGTCGAGGACAGCTACGAAGAGCCATACGAGCCTATGCCGACGCCTGGTGGTCGAACTACAGAAGAAGGACAAGACACGTTAGAAATTCAAGTTCCAGATTGGGTCAGAAGGGTCGAGAAAGTGGGTAAGACACATGATGATCGTGTGGCAGTGCAAATGCAATCTCTCACGAATCTGGAAGAAACGGTCCTTCGGTCTTCCTACTTTCAACAATTATCCCATCAACGGTTAATCACAACATCAGAATCGCAATACATGCCTTATTTTGTCTTACTACATGATTATAATGCAGAAGTCAAAAGACATACAGGGAAGGAGCCCACATTCGCTACTCAATTTGAGATAGGGGATTTACCGACCGATGCACGTGCTGGCTCGATTTTCCAACCTAATTGGCGTGCACGTTTACTCACCGATTACCCTGAGATGATGAGTACCTGGGCTACCATGCCACTCTATATCAAGTATAATCCATGCTATTGTCCAGTGGTACGTCGCAGATCCTGGCAAGCATTTGCAATCAAGGTACGCAACAATAAAGAGTGCTCGGCTTGGGTTAACTACCCGTATTTTGCTCCACCTCGAGGACCTCCAACCGTAGCCTACATGATATCAACCATTCGGCACTGGTCCGCACGCCTAAATAATGTACCTGATATAGCAGCGAAAATGTGTATGAAGATATTTGAGCTCATGACCATTGTCTTCAAAACCTTTCGAAACGTCCAAGCTCCATACATCTCCGCTCCTGGATTCGCTCAAGGCAACAAGGATTTAGTCTACGACATGAGCCAAACCCCCTCGGTCACTGTTATCTTTGCTTGGCATGCACGAATCAAGTACTTGCCCGCATGCTTCAAGCAAACATTTGAGGAAATGTTCTCTACGGGCTTCTGGGAATACAATTCCGAAATTTTCATTCCTAGACCCACACATTTGCTACATCTATTCGCAGTAGAACAAGCGATCCATGCAGATCAGTTACGCCTGCCACATCCGGACGTTCCAGGACCAATCGATTGGGATCGTATGATGACAGATTTGGCCAGAGGACTACGCTTACAAGAACATCAGCTTGCCACTCAGGTTGTGGAATATTACATCCAACACCCCCAGCAACAAGGGTCTGTCAGGGACGACAGACGCGAGAGAGGGGGGGGTGTTGAGAGCAGTATGGGCACCCAAGGACTGACTAGACAAGGAAGCCAGGGAACCCAAGGATTGACGAGACAAGGAAGCCAACGGAGAGAGTCAAAACAAGGTGAAGGAGTAAGTAGACAAAGCAGTCGACGCAAATCTGGCAGATAGGCCCTTCAATTTTTCCAATCTACATCTTTTAACAGTGATTCTTATCACTAACAATCATTGTAAATACCATTTCATATTTTTGTAGCTCCATTTTGTGCAAGCCAAGGAGTCCTTGAGCTTGAGGAGCCTTAGAAGTACCTACATATCAATTTTCGTATTTTTTAGACTCCGTTTGAGCCCTCAAATTGGCCCTGGAACCTAATTTTTAACTAGGCCGGACACTAGGTCTGGACAGGGCCAAAACCTAGCCAAAAACTATAAAAAGAGCTAGAGAGCTCATTTTTGAGGTCAGATTGTAATTGAAACGAACTTGTAAGAGCATTTTGAAAGTAATCTAAAAGCTCCATTGATTCTCACTCTTTGTCTTGCCGTGTGCGCGCGTGTGTGTGTATGTGTGTGCATGCTAGTGTGCTTCTCACTCACGCACTTGTGCCGCCACTTGCTCGAGGTCTTCATACCATCCTCACGTCTTCCCGGATTGACATTAAAGGAGGTGCTACTCATCATTGAGCTACACCATGAAACCTATAACAGCTAAGATGTTGCCTCATTAGGACTAGGACTAGACTATCCTCCTATAAAAAGAGTCAACAAAGTGTCATACATGTCTTCTGCTAACATATGTCTCCTTAGTACATGAAAGTAATGGCTGAGTAGCATCTTCCACAAAAACAACATCACAGCTAACCAAAATGTGTTTATTCTATGGATGATACAGACGATAGCCTTTTCTTTCAGAACTGTACCCAACAAAAATACATTTCACTCCTTTATCATCCAGTTTTCTACATTGTCTTTCAGGCACTAATGCATATGCTAGACAACCAAAAACACACAGGTGAGCAATAGATGGATTGGTGACCATGCCAAGCCTCATATGGAGTGAAAGACTGCAATGCTTTAGTGGGACACGTGTTAAGTACATATGATGCACACATGATAGCCTCAAGCCAGAAACTATGTGGTAATGTGTGACTCTTGACCTTGCCATCTCCATGAGTGACCTGTTCTTTCATTCAGCAACTCCATTCTATTGAGGATGGATAGGAAACTATACACTTATGTTTTATCCCATGTCAGCCAAAAATGCATTAAAATCAGAAGACATATACTCCCCCCCTCGATGAGAATGGAGGGTGCCCATTTTACATGTTGCTCAGATTTTCAGCCAAAACCAAAAACTGTTTGAAGCACATAAACACTTCAAAGTTGGCTTTCAATGGATATATACATGCATGCTTGGAAAAATCATGAACAAAATTCATGAAGTAAAGATAGTTTCCAACAGAGGGTGTCTACATAGGACCACATACATCACTATCAACGAGGTGCAATTTCTTATTAGCTCGAATTGGACCATCTTTTGGGAACGACGAACATTGCATTTTGCCCAAAATACATCCTTCAATACATGTTTGCTGGATCCCTCAAGTTTGGGCAAAGAGGACACCATTTTAGATTTCTACAAGCATAACAAACTAGCAAAATTCAGATGACCAAAGCATGCATGCCAAAGCTTTGCATTTGACATAGCCTGAGGAATCATGTACTGCACATGTTAAACCATTCACACATTTTTCATAGTCTATGAGATTATATAGCCCACGACATAAAATGCCAAAAGCAATAATGACATCACCATTTGATAGATCATGAACTATACACCTGTCATCAACAAATTTCACAACCAACCCAATCTTGGCTAATGCTGAAACTGATAACATATTTTTCTTCATCCTTTGCACAAATAAAGCATTTGACTATGTAAAAGAACTACCATCAGTAGTAGTCAGAATGATCTTACCAACTCGCATAACAAGATAAGAGGAGTTGTTGACACATGTGACAATATTTGTTGTAGGGGCACGCTCAAGTGAAGTGAAGAAGCCGCGTTGCGAGGTAATATGTTTGGTCACCCCACTATCAAAGTACCAAACATTTGATTCTATCGTAGACATACAATGTTCATGAGAAGATGGGTCATAACTACAAACAGTGGTAAATGCCCATTCTTCATTCTACACAAGATTAGATGACTCTATTTTAGCTCTATAGGCCTCTTCAACAACCATTCCAACCTCTTTCTTCCTTGCCTCTTTAGCAACCAATTTTGGATAGCTCTTTATGACATGATCATTTCCTTTACAATATTTTCAAAACAATTTTTGCTTCTCTATTTTCTTATCGCCTCTATCATCCTTCTTTGATTGTGCAGAATTAGATGATTTTTGGTTAATAGTAGAAGAGCTCCATTTACCTTCGCCCTTTGACTAGCGAGGAAAGTTTGATCTGCAACATGCATAATGGACATGTTTTGCCTAGATTGATCTTCGTGCAATAGAACAAAGACTAGCTCTTCAAATGTTAAGGCATTTGGATTTCCTTTTATCATCAAACAAAGAGTAGAAGCAACACTCTGATATGAATTGAGAAGACCATTCAAAACTACACCATTTTGGCAATGAGATTCATGCCAATGGAGTTGTATACAAATGTTCATTAATACATACATTCACATTGTCCATCTCTAAGTTCTCTGTTAGTCTACTCAAAAGTCTGTCAACTTGTCAAGGGCATATCTCGGTCAATTCTTCACCAAATTCAGTAATTCAAAGATTTTTGGATTTAGCTTGAAGTAATCTACATGCTATCAAAATTTGAAGACATTCTATTCAGCCATTTTGGAGAAATCTGGGTCGAGGTGAACTCTGGTCATTTTCTGCTACAGTCCTAAAAAGTCGGGGGTATAGCTTAACTTGCTAAATTGATTTCTCTTAGCATAGTTTATCATTTTACATCATTCCAATTGGAATAGGTAGCTTACTAAGCTAATTAGATACCCCTAAAAGGAATTTTTCCAATTCCTACTGTACTGTTCAAACTGAGCAAAATACACAGCAGGTGTCAAGCCATAAATAGAAGGTTTTCTTGAGTTTATGACTTCCAAAGTTATCTGTTTTGATTCAAACATTGCACACATCATTTCCAAAGGACATAGGACATTTTATGGTGTCATTGGAAAGCTAAGGGAGTGTAATTATGAACTCTGAAGCAAAGGAGGGCTCGTACAAAGCAGGTTTAGCAATACCTTCTCAGTCTCTTGGAGCATCCATCCATCATTCCCAACAATGGTATCAGAGCAAACTAAGGTAAAATGGGAGATGGTTTTCCTTCATTCATTGATAAATTGGACAGGAACAGCTATCAAGCATGGTCTCTAAGGATGAAGACCTACCTACAAGGAAGGAGTCTCTATGGCTACATCTCAGGAGATGAGGAATTGCCCTCATTCAAAACAAGAGGATTACCAACCAAGTAAGAACATGAAAAGCTCAACACATGGTGTGCTAAGGATGCATTGGCAAGGTCTTATTTACTCAACTCTATATCTGATTTTCTCTTGCCACATATTAGAAATTGTAAGACATCCCAAGAGACTTGGTAAACCTTGTCATCATATTTTTCCTCCAACACAAGGGCTAGGAAAAATCAGTTGTGGATTGAATTCACAACACTAAGGAAGCAACCTAAGCAAGCTGTTTCAAAATTTGTGACCAAGATTAAAGATGTAGCAGATCAGTTAGCAAGCATAGGAGAAGAGATTGAAGAAGAACAGATTGTAAGGCAAGTAATCAATGGGATCAAGGCTGATGACAAGTGGGAAAGCTTCACCACAGCTATAGATCTTTACATGGACATGCACACTCCAGATCTTACAACTCTCATGGGACAATTGTTTACTCATGAAGCAAAGCTCAACAAAAATGGAGACACATCCAAAGGTAATAACTCTTATGCCCTATACACTGATAAGAAGTCTAAAGATAAAGGTAAGAGCAAGAAGGTGGAAGATAAAGGATCAACCTCTCAAGCCAACTATGCAGGGAGAGGTAGATCTTCAAGAGGAAGGGGTAGAGGAGGTAAGCCAGGTAGGGGGAGATCTTATAACTCCTCACCATGCAACATTTTTGGTCTATCAAATCATACTATAGATGAGTGTTTCAGGAATTACAAGAATCAGAGAGGAAGAGGATACCAAAGAGGTGGCTACTCATAGTCAAGAGGTAGATTCAACCATCACCAAGGCTACAACAATAATTACAACAATAACTACAACAATAATTACAATGGCAACTACCAAGGAGGATTCAAATTCAGGAAGGATTACAACAACTACACAGAGGAGCAAGATGACTCTCTTCTGATCATGAACATGACTTCAAAGTCAGGTACAAATGATGACCACCTATTCTACATTGACTCAGATGTTCAAATCATGTGGCTAGAAATGTAGCACTACTCTCTGATCTTGAGGAACCAAAAGGTAAGCATCAAGTCCAAACAGGTGATGACACAAAGCATTCTGTAGTTAAAGTTGGAAATGTTAAGACTTGTGATGGAAATCAAAATTTGTTGAGCAGGGTACTCTATGTACCAACCATTACAAAAAATTTGATGAGTGTTGGTCAGATTGTGGAGAAAGGTTTGCAGGACAGATTCAACCAATATGGAGCATATGTGGAGGATCCAAGACATGGGTTCAAGAGGATTGCTAAAGGAGAAAAATCAGGTAGACTTTTCACTTTTGAGTTGGAAGATACAAAGAATATTGTACTATACAATTATAAAGATCAAACACTTTCAGAGCTTGAGATTTGGCACAAAAGGTTAGGGCACATAGGAGAAAGAACCTTGAAACAAATGTGTAGGGACCAAAGTGTGGTTGGAATACCTAATGTATCCAAGCAACATATGATTTATAAGTGTGGTGCTTGTCAATTCGAGAAGTCTCACAGGTTACCCTTCTCAAGGAAAGGATACATGCATGAAGACTACCTAGAGCTTGTACACACAGATGTATGGGGACCAAGCAAAGACCCCTCAGTCTCAGGATCAAGGTACTATGTGTCTTTCATTGATGATTATAGCAGATGGACTGTATTATACTTCATGAAGCACAAGGATGAGGTATTTAGTTGCTTTAAAAAATATATTGCATTAGTTGAAAATCAGACAGGAAGGAATTTGAAGAGGCTAAGGTTAGATGGAGGAGGTGAGTACTTCTCCAATGAATTTGAAGACTTCTTGAAGGACAGAGGCATCAAAAGAGAGATAACCACAAGGTATTCTCCTGAACAGAATGGGGTAGCTGAGAGAAGAAATAGATTAATCATTGAGATAGCTAGATCTATGCTTAATGAGAAAAAGTTACCTAACTATCTATGGGCAAAGAGTGTTTCTACTGCCACTTACCTCATAAACAGGTTACCATCTAAGTCTCTTGATGGCATGACACCCTATGAAGCATGGCATGGTAAGAGACCTTCACTTGACAATTGCAAAATATTTGGATGTGTAGCATATGTACACATTCCTTCTCAGATAAGAGGTAAGCTAGACCCAAAGGCTGAAAAATGCATCTTTATTGGGTATGTTTTATAATCCTATCAATAAGGGGTTTATGGTAAGCAGAGATGTTGTCTTTGATGAAAATGATTCTTGGTATGAGAATGAATGCAGGAAGGTCAAGTTACCCTATGATTTGGAAGAGGAATTTCCAAGTCTTACAAAGGAAGAACCTACTCAGAATGAAGCCTCAAGTTCATATGATGAAGACACTATCAATCTTGAAGAATTCAAAGCATGGAAGTCCAAAGGAAAAATGAAGATGAAGAAGCTTGAAGACATACCTGAATCTTCAACTCAACCATTTAGAAGATCACAAAGAGAAAGCAAGAAACCTATCAGTATGGGTATGATACACCTCTTGTTACTAAACATTCTGTTTATCTTGCCAAAGATTTGTCAAATGAAGAACCAAGATCATATGAAGAAGCAATAACCAAATCAGAATGGAAAGAAGCTATGGATGAGGAGATTGAAGCACTCAAGGAGAGCGACACATGGGAGCTAGTACCTAAGAAGAACTCAATGAAGGTAATAGGATCCAGATGGATCTACAAGCTCAAAAGGAATTATGATGGCACAATCAATAGGTACAAAGCCAGATTGGTAGCCAAGGGTTTTGCACAAACCCAAGGCATTGACTGTGAGGAGACATTCTCACCTATGGCCAAGATGCCAACCATCAGAGTGTTGGTAAGTGTGGCTGCATCAAAAAATTGGAATATGTACCAATTGGATGTCAAGAATGCTTTCTTGAATGGATGGATTTCAGAGGAGGTATATATGTCACAACCTCCTGGCTATGAGGATCCTAAGAAGGTAACATATGTTTGCAAATTAAAAAAGGCTTTATATGGATTGAAGCAGGCACCTAGGGCATGGAATTACAGGTTAACTACATACCTCCAAGACCAAGAATTTGTCATGAGCAAGGCAGATACTTCTCTGTTCATTAAGAGAAGTAATTCAGAGGTAATATACCTTTGTGTTTATGTTGATGACATCATCATTACAGGTAATGATGTCAATGGAATCAGATATATCAAAAGTCAAATGATGAAGGAGTTCAAGATCAATGATCTTGGTCTATTGAAATATTTTTTGGGACTTGAATTATTCTACACTAATTCAGGGATATACATCACTCAGAAAAAGTATATACAGGACATGTTGAAGAAGTTTCAATTGCAGGATGCCAAAGTAGCAAGCACTCCAATGGAGGTAAACCTAAAGCTAAGTTCCCATGAAGGTGATGAAGTCAAGGACATTACAGATTATCAAAGTATGGTAGGTAGTTTGAACTATGCTACCTGAACAAGGATAGATATTGCATATGGAGTTAGTGTGCTAAGTCAATTTATGCACAAGCCAAGGATACCTCACTTAGAGGCTGCCAAGAGAATCTTGAAGTATCTCAAGGGTACACAGAACCATGGTTTGTATTTCCCTTACACTTCATATATTGATATCAAAATTTATTCAGATGAAGATTGGGCAGGATGCAAGGATGATAGGAGGAGCACTTCTTGATATATTTCTTTTGCAAGTGACAAACCAATTTCATGTTCTTCAAAGAAGCAACCTACTGTTGCTTTGTCTTCCACAGAGGTAGAGTATAGAGGACTGGCTAATGCCACACAAGAAGCAATTCGGATTAAGCTTTTGTATACATAATTGGGATTGTATACTAGGTCACCTATTATCTTTGGAGATAATACAAGTTCTCTTCACCTTGCAGCTAATCCTATTTATCATGCTAGGACCAAACACATAGAGGTCCATTATCATTATGTGAGAGAGAAATTGATAAGCAAGGACATTCAACTTACCTATGTATCAACCAACATGCAATGTGCAGATTTGCTGACTAAAACTTTGGATGGAACCAAACTTTGCAGATTCAAATCCATGATTGGATTACAGGATATACTTGAAGATTGAAGATGAAGACTTAAGCCAAAATGTTTGGCTTGAGGGGGAGCTGTTGGTGTAAATTGCAAGCCTACACATTTGGCTCAAAGGATGCATTGAAGTTTATACATAAATGAAGAAGCATAGGAACATATGCTAGTGGATAATTACCACTTTACCTTATTGTAAAAGTTAGATTGACATGGAATCTTTTGTAATCACCTACCAAAGTGAGTCGTGGAAAAAGCAGCTTATTTGATTGAAGGAATATCTCCAAGCATTTAGGAGCTTGATCATAGGGAGCCAAAAGTTTGAATTTGAATTCAAATCTTTTACTCATTCTATAAAAATGGTCATGAAAAGTCGCGGGTAGAGAGAGCACTTCCGAGCCTAGCATTATTGATTTCTGAGTGTGTTTGAGGTCTACACTCAAGCCCACACCTCTCTACACCATTTTGTCAATGAGATTCATGCCAATGGAGTTGTATACAAATGTTTATTAATACATACATTCATATTGTCCATCTCTGAGTTCTCTGTTAGTCTACTCAAAAGTTTGTCAACTTGTCAAGGGCATATCTCGGTCAATTCTTCACCAACTTCAGTAATTCAAAGCTTGTTGGATTGCGCTTGAAGTAATCTACATGCTGTCAAAATTTGAAGACATTCTATTCAGCCATTTTGGAGAAATCTGCGTCGAGGTGAACTCTGGTAATTTTCTGCTACAGTCCTAAAAAGTCGGGGGTATAGCTTAACTTGCTAAATTGATTTCTCTTAGCATAGTTTATCATTTTACATCATTCCACTTGGAATAGGTAGCTTACTAAGCTAATTAGATAACCCTAAAAGGAGTTTTTCCACTTCCTACTGTACTATTCAAACTGAGCAAAATACACAGCAGGTGTCAAGCCATAAATAGAAGGTTTTCTTGAGTTTATGACTTCCAAAGTTATCTGTTTTGATTCAAACATTGCACACATGATTTCCAAAGGAAAAAAAGGACATTTTATGGTGTCATTGGAAAGCTAAGGGAGTCTAATTATCAACTCTGAAGCAAAAGAGGGCTGGTACAAAGCAGGTTTAGCAGTACCTACTCAGTCTCTTGGAGCATCCATCCATCATTCCCAACAAGGAATAATGGCACATATAATGTGAGAAACATATAATCCACAAACCACCACATCCATTAACCCCATGTTATTATTATGAACCCCATGTCGTCCTCAAACAGAACATGAGCATTAACCAGGATAGCATTTTGGGAGGCGTTCAATGCACTTCCACTAGCAAGACAATACACATTGTCACAATTTAACATCTTTCCAACCCAAGCTGCCACAAGACATGCTACAATTTAGCATCCTTCTATGACGCATGCAAAGACACTTATGGAAAGCTGCAAGGTTATAATCCAATAAACTAGACTAAGTGACGATATAATGGAAATCTAATTACCATAATAAGACTACATCTTATCTTCAATCTTTCACTCCATGCCTTGTGTTCACTTCTTTCTAGTTGTTTGCAAATAAATTCTAGTGTCAAATCTCAAGAAGAGCTTGTATGGTCTTAAACAATCACATAGAGAGTGGTATCAAAAGTTTGATGCATCCATGAAGTCTGAAGACTATTCTAGAACTATTGAGGATCACTATCTCTACACTAAGAGATTTCTAGATGGCAGCTTGCTACACTTGATACTCTATCTTGATTATATGTTGAGAGTTGGGAAGTATTCAAAGGACTTCTCTCTTTTAAACACAAAGTTGAGCCAACATTTTGACAAGAATATTTGGGAGACGTGAAACACATTCTTGGCATATGCGTCACTTGTGATAGGAGTAAGAGACACATATACTTGTCTCACAATATGTAGATAACCAAAGTACTTCATAGATTCAGTATGCATGGTGGAAAGGCATTGAGTAAACTCTTGCCTACATATGTGAAGCCAGCTAAGGATGATTTTACTAAATCTAATGAGAAGAATTAAATCATCACCAAGATTCCTTATCAATCTTCTATTGGTAGTACCATGTATGCTTTGGTAGGTATCAGATGAGACATTGCATTTGTACTTGGAGTTGTGAGCAAACATATGTTGAATCCTCATAGGAAGCATTGGGAAGTGGTCAAGATGATATTAACATATCTCACTAGCACCAAGAATATGTATGCATGCTTGGGCGGAGGCGATTCATACATTATCGAATCATATACTCTAACTATGCTAGTTGTGTAGACTATCAAAATTCTACTTCAAGGTACATTTCACTTACTAGTGCTACTATTTCTTGGAGTTCTCCACTTCAAGAATGTCGATTTGTTTCCACAACATAATTAGAATCCATTGCAGCTAGTGAGGCATGAAAGGAAGCATTATGGCTTTCTAGATTGGTATGTGACATGGGCATACCTTAGCATGTACCTTGTTTTCTCACTAATAGTTAGAGTGCCATTGCTTTGGCACGGTAGAAAAAATTTGATGGTTAAATATTCATTCAAATTTAGAAAATCCTCTATAATATATTGTTCATATACCTTATTATAGAAAATAAATGTAACCTAAACATTCAATCTGTATATAATACTTCAAATCTCATTTGTCAAAAGTCCCTTCATAACAATGTGTGATACGAATTGCACAAAATTGTGCAAATCATGACTTCTTATGTGAGATAATACTTCTACTTAAGTGAAGGGAGTCTTCCCTGACTGTGTTTTGTCAAATTGGAGTTCTAAAAGTGGAAATTTATTATTTCACCCTTTATAATTCCTCTATATATATAATTTATGGTCATCATGGAATTTTCCATGTAACATCATAAATCTGTTCATTAACCAACTAATTTTAAATCCTCTCTTTGTTTGTGGATATCTCTTTGAGGTGTGATCGTTCTCCTAAGAACCAAGCATATATATTTTAGAACATCAAGGGAATGTATCAATTTATTTATCATAACATAACCCAACTATATAAGTGAATGCATGAAAATAGGTAGTTTGTGAATTCTCAAGATATTCGAACCTTCAACTTTCTCACATACTATGCCAATCACATACATGTACACAGATTTTTCATCTCGCCCAACTCCATTTCATGTAAGCTATCCATTCAGAAGGTAATGAGTAGCACTTTGATATACGAGGTTATTTAAGGATTTAGATCATTAAGATTCTAATGCATTACCACACATTTGACATGCATTATAACCCAACCTTTCTAATCTTCAACATCCACCATATCTAGGCAAATGATTTAGTGACCATATCAAATTAACTTGTATTTTAATATCTCTTTTTGAAGGCACTTATGATGCATCTACTATATCAATTCCTTTCCACACTTTTGGAAGATCTAAAAAAAAAAATCTAAAAAAGACATCCATATCCTTAACAAATTTATATTTCCTTGATACAATCAATAATAAAATCAAATGTCCTCTGTGATTCACAAGACGTGATGGAGTTTTGTAATTCAACAAATACATAGGCCATGTACTTCATAAAGAACATTTCAATCCATAAGGACTTACTCCATCCATACCTAAGCCCAATCTAAAATATTGATGCTCAACTTTAATTAAGTTGAGTCCTTTGTTGCTCAATATGTTTCCATTATTGCAAGTTTATAGGAACACGACATCTAGCACCTATACATCTATTCGATTGATGTAATTGCAACA